>VRMD01000232.1:0-32920 GCA_009872375.1 Sminthurides bifidus
TAATTTTTCCACCAGCTCCATCCTCTGGACTGGAAGGAGGGAAAGTTTTCCTCCTGGTATGCCGAAAAAATATCAAGTGTAACGGAAAAATGAACGCGGCGATGGCTCGGACGTTTATGTCCTCCAACATTCCCTTGCATCGGGCCTTGCTCTGATGCGGAAACTAATCGGAAAAAACTTGCACACATCTTGCCTCACCGTGCACTTTGTACATTACTTGGAGCCGGGACACAATTGAAACTGTCGATGACAGAACGCAAGAAGCGATTAACTTTTAGCGGAATTTTCCGATGGAGGGCAGGCTTTTTCGCCAAGTCGGAAGGTGTAAACGTTATGGAGAAGTGGACTTAAAGTGTAGCATGCGACAGAAAAAATAAAACAATAGAAAATGATTCAAGCTTTCTATTACTTTTGAGGAAAGTAAATCACGTCACCGGACTCGGGCTAAGCTTTACAGCATTATAATCTATCCTGGAGGCAGAGCATTAAAAATATTGCTTCTATACTTAACCGCCTTCCCCTTGAAATCATGAGCCTGGCTAAAACAATAGCCTGTGAGTACTCAGTAAAATTATGGTGCATGGCGGCACTGCGTCTCCATAGTTTTAGCTAATGCAAGGAAAACATTCGCTCGGAAAAAGTATTTAAGATGAGACGAGGCGCGCCATAAAGTAGACGAGGTAGAGGAAAATGAAACTTTTTCTTGGCCCTTACTTTGTCATCCATTCTGTCGTTTAATATAATAGCCAGACTATTCTTATGATTAAGAGTCAGAGTCAAAATCTTAAAAGTAGAAGTGTTCTCAGAACACTGCCATTAATTCCATCGCATTAGCATACCGGCTTTCTCTTTCAGCAGCCATGCTTTTCTCTAACTTTCTTCCTCCTCTTCTTCATACTTTTGCTCAAGATAGATTCAATCAACTTTCAACTTTTACCATCCTCGCATTATCCTCAAACACTTACTGCATGTGCGGGCTTCGTCCTGCTCCAACGTGTTTTGGAGCTACTGGGTATCTCCGTACTTGCAGGATGATGCTGTCTCATCATCGTCACAATACATACTTTCTCCTGATATGCTGGGGAAAATTTTTCAAAAACTTTAACAAGAAAACTTTTAACTTGTGAAAGAGAAGAGAAAGCATCGTAACAATCACTTCCCCTACTTTTTCCTCCTCCATTCTCACTTTTCATTTGTCGCTCCACAAATTTTACCTGCACAATGGACCAGAATATTTAACATCGTTTCGGCCTCTCATAACCAACATGCACTCATATCCTCTGCCAGCCTAAGTGATAACTTTCACCTACCCTGCAATCACACTTGAAACTTTCCCTTTTTTCCTTTCAACTTACTTTCCGCATCTAAACTTGCCAGTCTAATAAATCCTTTCTGTGTGCTCTACTAGGTGGAATTAATAAGTGCACCAACATACATAAATAAAACGTGTCCCTTCGTTATCAGACCTAGCTCTAACTACTGAATATGCACATCATTGGTAAGTTCTTTAATTGCCATTTAGTTTGCACTTTGAAATACATACAAAGTAAAATACGTTTATGAACATTCGCAAGGGAAGGACTTTCACCATTTCCGCAAGATGGAATGACTGATATTGTTGGACCTCCACTCCACTGATATTCGCGCCTACAAATCACTAATCCGCGATTCTCTTCCCTGTCATTCAATGCGGACACGGATCATGTAAAATTCCTGCATTGATGCAATCATATTTAACCATTACAAATGTCGGAATCCGAGCATCAAAACAGCAAGTAGCATAGTAGTATCGACACCATTTAAGACTTCTGAGATGGAACTGCCATCCCCAAGATTCAAATGTATTGATAGCTCCTCCCCTCTGCGGAGATCGTGCAAAGGAGTTGCTGAACGGAGGGCCAACTCGCAATGAGAAAGTTGGTCCACGAGGGTCATTTGAGCATTTAATGTTTTAGCTGCTTTATCAAGCGAAGCAACCATTTCAGAACAAATAGTCAGGACAAACTATCACTGGTTTCCCCACGTCGAAACTCACGCATTCGGTCATATAATGTGGGGAGAAAGTGGCTCAAGAAAAAAAGAAAGGACGTCTTGGCTCCAGCTACTAAGAGCCCCAAAGGCAATTATTTATCCGTCCCTGATTGTCTCACGATGAGACTTACGAAGGAGACAGCGCAGCCCAATGCAGTGCTTGTTTTAAGCGTGTTCCGAATCCCGGGGGAACGGCCAAACTTCTTACGAACTCAAATGACTCTTCGGCCAAATCAGTAGTATGCGCGGTCAACAATCCACCATCCAGCTGAATTTCTAAACCAAAGGAATGTGATTACACCAAGGATTGACTAACACCCTAAACTTGGTTGTGCCATCTGCCCTTTCCAAGACCTGAGTTTGCTGCAACACGGAAGAATAATTTGAAATTACGTCGGGAAAGGAAAGCCAAGGTTTTTTAGTTGGAGGAAAGGTCTTTGATACCTGGTCATATATTTCTACAAAACAGAGAGAAAACACCGATCAAGGAATCTTTTGCGACAGCTTCCCTTTACGACAGCCTACAAGAATCCAGAATAGCCCACCGAGACTAATACCACTAAGTAAACTTGAGACTAAGTAATTCACTTTCCGTGAAAGTCTATCCGGCATCTTAAAGACCATGGGAAAAGTAGAATTTTTTACATCGTATCGCTTTCTACATTAGCAAAATTAAATTATTCATTCATGAATTCCGTACTTTTGTTTTAGTATCCGACATTGTGTACTGCATAGACGCTTACACTAAGTTTCCTTTAATTTTGAGGTACTTTGTCTTATCTTGGATGACTGTAAGTACAGGGCTGGACAGACCTGATTCATCTAATAATTCCGAATCCTAATGGTAGTAGTCCAGGCCTGCCTGAAAAGACGTATTTTATCCACAACATGTACCCGTGTCTACAGCACGGACTTGCATCCCTCCGAGAGTATAATGAGCCTAATTTCAGTGGTAATCGAATTACAAGAATGGAATTTTAGACTTGCCGGTACTAATTTCAGGCCTGGCGTTGAACACAGGAAGTGGTAATTTGCATACATGAAAAGAAGCGCATCCTGAAGCGGACGTCCTACTGGTTCGCACCAGCCGAAAGTCATAATTCAATTAAATGCCTGTCGTCAAGCGAAGCGGATTTGAGGAGATGGTTCAGCCTCGTTGGGAAACACGATGCGAGAGATTCGATTCTTCCCTTGTAGTATTTTTAATTAAAGTCGTAATTATTCCATGAAATGAATTAATTGCACTGAGCAGTGCGTCTGCAGACTTGAAAGTACGGAAACAGAGCGCGTTTTTATTTGAATTGTGAGCGAAAATGCAAATAGAACTCGGGTGTTGGGAAACACACGGGCGGGAAGGGATGGAGTGAGAGACGGGAGTTGTAATAGGAGGAGCACGCCACAAAAGAAGTGTAAGGGGGAGCCGGTCCAGTGGAGAAATCTCGATTACAGTTTCTTTAGGAGTCATCCTCCGCCAGCCATTGAAACTGTCGTGATACGAGGGTACTACTGTCGTAGAACAATAAGCTCTAGTTTTGTTCCGCAAGGAAATGAAACTTTCTCCCCCTCCGATATCTACATACTTGCATAGACAGAAACTAAACGCCATGCGACGGAGTCACCAATCCCAATCCTCAGCGCACAACATCACAAGCATACAGGGGGGAAAGCTACGAAAGGAAGGAGTGAAAGGACAAAATGGCCACCGATTGATTACTCTCTCACCCTTTCTGGAATTGGTTTGATTCTTCCTTGGGTCTTCCATTCAGCATGTATGAGCCTTTGGGTATCAACCAGGCTAGATCTCATATTGTTTTTTTTACCTATTCACGTCTTTTAACTCTACTGCTTCCAGTGCAGCATATTGACAATGCGTTTGTATTTCGATTCAGGCCATTAATCAGTATATTAATGGTGTGGTGGAACGTCGTAGCTATAGGATTCGTTATGTTTTCCAAGAAGTGAATTCCAATTAGATGGAAAATACGGTTTATCAAGGGTTGTACGACTTGTATTTTTTCAACCTACATGATCCTCACCAGTATAAGGAGTAGCGAGAGGAACTTGGCACTAGTTCCACTAAAGTCGACTGAAATATCAACAGTGAGCTTGATTGAGCAGAACGACGATTTGGTAGTTTGTGCCACTGCTAAGATAATTCCAATGAAGAGCATCAGCATCAATTAGCTGCAATAACAAATCATCTTCCCTGTCTCCTGCTAATCTGCTCTTGTTGTCGATCATATAAATTTAGTCAGGATTGCTCGAATTTAGACGACAGGACAATTTAAATCCAAACGTTAAGACAACAAGGCTTGATGGCACACTCAGTGCGAGAAGATGGGACATTAGTCAGGCACCGTTGCTTTAGTACACTTGGCAGAGTGTGTAATGCAAAATGAAGAAAAGTCTTAATGGTAGACTGGGTCATCCTTGATTTTTTAATGAGGAGCTTACGATGAGGATTGACGGGCAGAATAAAGCAGCTGGGAGCAGAGCGACTCAAGTGTATAAATTTGCTGATCTCTCTTAGGATTCATTTCGTTAGTTTCATTAATGATGGCGGTAACGATAGGCATTGTTTTAGTACTTTACCCAGTTGATAGCAAAGGCCAAAGTATTATCGCAGTAGGCTTTTAGCAGTGCTTAACGAGGAGACTTTTGATCCCAGACTTGCTTTGCTTCCATCGTAATTGCATGTTGAACCAAACTGTTTAGTTTTCCTTTTAAACGGAGACAAAAAATACAGTGACGGCTAATTATAATCGACTTTGTCCTGGAGCATGGAGGAAAGTGTAGATGGGATTTACAGAGGAAAGCAGAGAGTAAACAAGCTGAAACTCATTAATGACAGGGGAATAAGCTCCGAATTTAAATAATTGGATAATTAAGTACAGGCCAAGTCAAGGAGGAGAACCCTTCTAATTGCTCCTTGTTATCTGCTGGGAAATTAGGAATGGAGGCGCGGATCTCGACTGGAAATTGGAAGGAAGAAAGTTGCGACTCTGGAGATGCTTTGCTTCCTCTCCCTCAGTCTCGTTTGTAAACTTTGGAGAGAGCGTGCCAACAAAAGCCGGGAGGAAATTACAAGAGATAAAATTATTTTAGGGAATTCAAACAAAACGTCTACTTGTAACAATTCAAACAAATTATGCGAATTAGCAGCTACCAAGAGGAGAACTAAAACCATTCAACTGGAAGCCGCTTTTTTCTCCAGTGTCTCATGGCTTTGTTGCAGGACCGTGGCGGCATAATTTTTCATCTCATTTGTGATTCTTACGACTTTTACAACATTATAATTTCCTAAGCGTCACGCGCACACGTTTCTACGACAACAGAACAGGACTGATGATGCGAGTGTCTCGAGGAATCTCGGTCTTTTCATCTGCAACGAACAATGCTTCGAGCACGAGCAAAATACCCCGCAGTTGCCACAAATGTCCCGCCGCTCTGCCGCCACAGTTGCGTACAAAAAGTGTGTAAGCACGAGAGAGACGACCCGGCTTTGAAATTCAGAGCAGCAAAGGAATGAAAGTTAGAGCAAGTTAGCCTACAAAAAAAGGAGCCGGAAAGCACTCAGAGAAATGATATAGTTCATGCAAATCACAGAGCAGAGGATTAATCCACCCTCCAATAAGAACAAGAGGATCATTCATTCTCCCCAAACGCCAACTGTATAATTGCCCATCCCCTTTTGCCAATCGGGAACCTTAGCCTATGTCTACAGCCCTGACATTCAGATCCTTATCTGTTTCCAAAACCTTTGCTGAGCTAGGGTTTCCTTTTTTCCTCCATTCATCCAAGTGTCTTTCAACGTAAGGTCTGTCTCTGTCCTTTTATAAATGTTTGTTTTGCAATCGGCTGTGGGACAAAAAACTGCTAGCATATTCAGTACTTTCCTAACCCTTTCGTTTTCATGTAACCCAGGCCTGAATCACTGAATTGTAATCCGTTGCTATGGATAGCGTTTAGCATCTTGCTCTGATTTTAGTCCTGTGATGATCGTGCATCAATAAATTTTGCTGCATCGCCATTACGCTTACCGGATCACCTGATTAGAATTTCACTTGTGACTATAACACGAATTGGAGACTAATTAGTCGTTTCGGGGCTGTAGTCTTCCAAAGCGAAATCAAAGTTTATGCTGTCGGATAACTAAGGCTTCATAAAATATTAGCGTTTTGAATGAAAGCATATAGCTTCTCCGTAAATCTGTATAATGATGGAGCTTCATGCCAACGAAAAGAAGCAAGAACTTAGTACTTGAAGTCAAGTCTTGGTTGGAGTCGTAATTGCACACAGCTGCTAAAAAAACTCTTTGTCTTCTCCCCTGTTTGTTTTTCATTTGGACAAAAAGTCTACCAACAGAAGATGTGAGAGGAGCGAGTGAAAGAATAAGCGAAGGAAGAAAGAATAGACGACCATCACGAGAGCACGTTTATTAGCAAGACAAATATTCTTTTCATTATGGTCTTACTCGTGCGTCTTAATCCGAAACTCGTGCCTTGCGCACTATTATGCCAATTAACTGATCGTTATTCTTCTGCTCGTTTTTTATCTTCTCACCGTACCTCATTACCAGCACGTTCGCTTCTTCAAGTAGCTTCCTCGCCCGGAATATCCGAGAAAGTTGCCAATTTAAATTTTAATCAAAAACATAATAAGGCTAAGCTCAAGGCATGTTTGCATAAAGAAGATGAGACAGTAATGAAATTCTTCCCCTGCTCTTGAAAAATTACCTGCTCCTGCTCTTTAAAAACTTTAAAAGATTAACTGAGACTACGACCACATGTTTTCAGGCGGAATTTCTCCTAAAAATTATGCTTCCCACACCGTACTTTCACAAACCACTCAGTACCAGGCACGGTGTGCTCAGCCTTCCAAGTCTTTGTAAACTTAATTGCAGGAAGGTCTGTGAGCTTCCTGTGCTTTCCCCTATACTGTAATGTGAAACATGTTCTGTTCTTTGGGATCCACGTTTTCACGACGTGTGACGCCTTAATGTTATCCGAGAAAGGTCAACCATGTACTGCCTAAGTTAGATCGTATGTACGGTGATAGCGGACTGAAAGTTGTTGGTTTCAGACGAAGCCACGATGCGGATCTAAAAGAATTCTTTACACAAGCTGGAAGAAAATGAAATCAAGAGAAAGTGCTGTTTGAAATAAGGTTTCTCAATTTAGGCTGCCGTTGTTTTTGCGGACAGCTGCTTAATTGAAGTGTTTCCGACGCAACGTCAAGTCTGACAGTCTGCTTTAGATACACTAATTAGTTTTCTTCTTCCAGTTAAAAACTCTCCCTTAATTTAGTTTCCTGCCGGCGTACATGACTCGAGCATGATTTTCTCCTCTTTTTTCAACTCCCTCCGTCTTCTTAGCTACCGGGATGTAATGAGAAAAGGAAGGCGGATGAGGATACCAGATATTTATAACTGAATTAGTCTCGAATTAAGTGCTTGCTTCCCGCACATGCATACTTCACAAGGAGCTTGAGAGTGAGTAAAAGTGTGGGAGCAAAGCAGCCACAAGATGTTCCTTTTTGCCCTCAGAACTTCTAATCATACTATCGCAACGACAGCCCCCAGGTTGTACATAACAATCATGTCGTACAACCTTAAACTTATTATGGTTTCATACCACTTGGAGCAACAAATTTCATCTACTTTCATCATAACTTTTTCCAAAGAAAATATATGCATTCACTTACGGTAAAAGTGTGGAACTGAGTACGGTCGAGATGAACTTCATCTTCTGCTGGAGGAAGCGCGTTTGCAGAAATGCTTTTTCCTTCAACTACTTCTATGCAATTACATCCAAGATTTAATTAGATTTCCCTCGAAGTACATACACGCCCACGTCACTTCCACTACGACTGCGTGAAACACTCGCCACGATAGGAGATGGGGTGCACTCCAACATGGTCGTCTGTAACTTTTGCGTTTCATAGCTCAGTTAGTTCAACTGACTTTCTGAGCAACGGAAGCAAGATTTCCTCGATGACAAAAATACAACAGCAAACAACTTAAAAATATGCTATACATCTCACTCAATAACCAATGAAACTTCAACTAAAGCTTTGTAACATATTGCTGAAGATCTCAACTTTCAAATGAAGCTTCTCGATGCAAACACAGTACTTAAATGTACTCGTTGAACTACCTTCGATGTTACAAACTAAAGGTGGGACGGAGCTGATCTCCGGCAAGAGAAGGTGCGTTAAAATGATAAGCACATTATAGATTCAGGATTCAGGTCACGGGGATGGCAAAAATGTCCGTTCGGTGAGATGAAGCTTTTTATCGTAAGACTCATAAGGGTACAGGCCAGAGGGACGACGGATTGAAGCGAATATTGAGCCAGTTGATGCGCAAACCCAACCAGGGCAAGGGTACCTACCCTTGGACAAACGAAGAACATGAAAATATATGAATTACAATGTAAGAATTTTCGCTCCAAGTCTTGTAAACACGGGTCTTTGATGGGTTCGACAGCAGCATTTAATACTCGGGACAGCTGAACCGTTAACTGTAGCATTGGTTGAAAGTGCTGAATGGATTCTTTTTACTGTGCTGCAAAGAGTGGTGCACGGGATGTGAAAATGATTCGCATCAGGTATAAAAAAGGTGAATAAAAAGTAAGGTTCATCTATTATGCAATTTTTTGTGGTTGTGATTCCAGGCTGTGGGTAAAAAATGTGGGGCACAGGCCTATAGACCCTGAGCAGCAGCCCAAGGCTCAAATAAGCAGAAGGGGACACCCTAGCGAATTAAGGGATGTGCCTCAGATCCTATTATTCACGTCCCTTCTGTAGTATCTTCCACGGTTAGCAACGACACCGTCCCAGCTCTTAGGGTTCAATCCCTTCACGCGCACAGCAGCAGCACACATCGTGTCCTGTCCCTGGAAGATTTTTTGCCTCGGCCATTGTCACATGTATGACTATTGTATCCTTCCAGTTTTTTGTACACCTTCCTCTTCTGGCACGCGTTAAGGGACTCAGTGAAGAAAAACGGCTGATGCTCGGGGGCCCTTGCTACTCATAAAAGGATTTTCCAACCTTTCTTTTTGTTACTTCCATTCCATGGCGTATTTTTCAAACACCTTACCTGGGTTCATCCTTAACATCAAGGTCAGGACTGTAAAAGGATCCTGATCCTGCACACCAGCCAAAGGTGTCAGTTTTTTGCACCGTCTCCATAGCTTCCTCATATCCTTTCAGACGATTGTCCAAAGCCTGAATAATATCGGTACCTATGCGACCGAATTAACTATGAGATAAAAAATGCAACGGATTATCAACTGAGAAGCGTTCAAACCTAAGCCGGATTGTAGCTATTAGAAATGAAATTCTTCCGTACATTCGCAATTGCAGGGTAGCATTCAACGAGTACTTACCATCAACACTGGTCTACAAATACTGATCACTGATCATCAAGGCATTCATACTCTTCTTCAACCTTTCAAGAGTAAACTTTGTGTTTTAAGTGTGAGTGTTGTTGGTAATAAGACTGAGAGTAGTAGTTATCAGGCCGGTACACCGATCCAGTGTGGATATTTGCGATTTTTTAAAAGTTTATCAACAACCATATTCGAGGATTTGTGCACTCAACGCAGAAGTTACAGCTCATCGTACAAACCATGGGTGAGAAATGGGAAAAGGAAAGGAAACTTTTAGCGGGGGAGGTGACATTCAGTGCCTTTTGTTTTGTATCTGTGAATCGAATGCTGGTCAGAGATTGGTGTCTCCGTTCCGAGAATCCGCCTTCCCCTGGCGTTCTCATTGGACACGTGCTTGCTTACTGTGAGGTAGTGCAAATCGGTCTGGTGTGCATGCAGTTCCTTTGGGTCCATGTTTGTTTTCGATTATAAGTTTCTCCAGTTAACACTAACGTTGTCCGGGTAAAACCAAATTGGGTCCGCGATTAACTTCTTTAAAATGATCATTACAAGCTACATGTTGTCTAAATATATGTTGTCTAAATACATGTTGTCTAACTACATGTTGTCTAACTACATGTTGTCTATAATACTTTTCCTCAGAGCAGCATAATAATTTTAATAGTTATTAATTATTTAAGAGTACGACTCCTGCACTGCCCAAGCGAACAATAACTAGGAATCAGCCTGTGCTACTGACTACATCGCTGATTGTGTGACCTGAGAGCAAAAAGATCTGCAACATGAATTTACGGACATGTGTGTGAACATTGTAATATCATCTTGAATTGCAGCAAAGATCACTTGAGAAAAAAAGGACCGATTCTCAGGATGAAAAAAAAACTAGTCGGAGTAAAAATGTAATTTCCTCGCTGTGAGTTACACTAAAACGAAGGGAGACACTGAATGACGGGAGGAGTGAAGACAATGTCGCAAGATTCTCGTTGTATTGTCGCAATATTAGGAGGGTAGACAAGTCCGAATGAGTAGTATGCAAGATTCCGATACTGTACTTGCTCCCAAATCCATAGGAGATTACAGAGAAGTGTAAGCATGAGGACGCGAAGCGATTGCTAAGAGAGTGGAGAAAGTCCGCACAGAAATCAAGCACTAAGTCCTTCCTGGTAAAAAAAAAGTGAGAGAATATATTTTTTCCTCTCATTTTTCTCTCTCTCGCAGTCTAGTTTTTCTGATCGAATTCCATTTTCTCATAAGGATGGCTTTTCATTTCCTTTCTCCTGCAGATGTGTGTAATAGCTTCACCAAGGAGAAAGCTCGATTGCCCTTTATGCATCTTAGACCAACATCTTCTTCCTCACTCCGCGAGTCGATTACGTCCTATTACTCTTAACCTGCCCTTTATATCCTTTCATGTCATCATTTCTAATGGCAAAACTAGACCGCACAATTGAAAATACATCCTGTCGCACAACTCCCGATCCTCACGTAACTTGCCTGCTTCCTTGCTTTTGGCAGTGGTCAAAACTGTATAGCTCGTGTGTATGTCGCCACCCACTGGTTAATATACGGCGATTCTTCAAAAGTTAACATGTTCCTGCTCACATGCACCAGTCATTTAAAAATCTGTCAAATATATAAGACTTTCTTGCAGTCCCTCAGGCTGAAACACCGGTCAGGATAGCATCGTCCTCTCCTCTCTTCCTTCATTACTTGTGTGGTACACATGAGCCGCAGGGTGGCTTTTAAGTCTCCGTTATGCACGAAAATTACTTTTCCAAACTGCAAACAGAAAAGGGGAGATTTCTTCCACACCAACCCGAGCCATTTCTCCCGCAAGCGGTGGCCAGTTCTTCTGGAACCAATTGGGTCGTAAGTTGGTATTTTATCTTTTTACAATATCATGTAACGCGTCGTCCCTACCAAAGAGTAATAAGGTATTTACACAGACTCTGATTTACTTCGATCCTGAAAAAGATGCAAAGTTGGCCGGGAAGAAGGCTGGCCGAGGAACTGGCATAGCATAGCCTCCTGGAAGCTAAGTACTTACTCGTAACGGCTCGCGGAGAAAATGTCACCCGGTTGTGTACTTGTGAGCCATTCCGCGTTTAGCTCCGAGTTTTTGAAATGGACGCAGGAGCGGAAAGAACTTCTGCTTTTGAAATATTTTATTGAGTTTTTAGAAAGCTTCATGTCGTTCTTCGTAATGGCTATTTATGATTGTGCGGCCATGTCCATTTTTATCAATTATCCTCCGAGCCATTCCAGCTTGAGTAAACAAGTTTCTCCGCATGCAAAGGGCAGTCGGAGATTCCTTCAAAATGGTAAATCAACCCATTTTAGCTCTTATTTGCCATTACCAGAAAACCCTCAAGCAAACAAATGTCCCCGATTTACAACTCTTTTCCTATCAATTCCCTTGATTGACCAGTCCAATCTTACGCCCATACTCTTGTCATTCAGGCTAGTCTTCACCAATATGTTCCTTGCCATAGCATTAGAAAAAAGCCAACCCTGCAGCATCTGAATTCACCGCAAATAGATTCAAGTACAGAATTATCCACCTCTGTCCTCCCACTTCGTAAAGCATTTGTATGTTTTCAACTGCTATATGTAAGTATATATACATGAAATAACATGAGGAGTCGGTGTCAAATGCTAGTCTTTGACGCCATTTTTCCTACATGATTTTCATCAGGCTTATGGCATAGACGACGTAATTTTGCTCACAGCCTCTTGGTCGGCCCGGGCTGTGGTGGGTGGGACAAAATTTCTTCTTGGCTTATCTGCACGCGGATGCAAATGAACTACCAAAGACGGAAGCGTCACCAAAAGTAATAACACTACTGAACTGCTGCAGGATGTAGGAAATTGCGCCATGCTTTGACAAATTCATTAATTTTTTAGCTTGTTTCCTCCATGGCAGGCGTATTAAATTTTGAGGTTTGCTGCGGTGTAATTTCCATCGTAATAAGGGAGCCGGTCGGAAGGTTCGAGCAATAAATTTTCATACTCGCATGAAATTACTAAAAACAAAATATGCATAAAGGGTTTTGCAACCAGGGAGGAATCTGGCATTCCCCGCTGTAAAATATTCAGGGGGATTTAATTCTGTCTGATAAAAAAGCAAGCGAATGCTCCTTGGATGCATGTTCCATGCGAAGCTTGGCTCATGTAAGTTTTTTTTTCTAGAAACTTGCATACCGTATGTACGCCTTGGTTAGACAAAAAGAAAGTCGTATTTTACAGCACAATACCGCATTGTCTCCACCTAATTATTACAATCAGCTATCTAATTACGGGGCAAAGCAAGGAAACAGTATACCAGTGATGGAAATTCATCCCGTTAGCTTCTAGTTCAAATGTAGGAAACGGAAACGCCGTTGCTTGTCCCCACAACGCCGGAGGATGCTTTGCACAATTAGCCGAACTAATTATAACTCCGTGTAGGCTTTCTAGTTCAAGAGACTTATAAAGAAGAGAAATTGAAGGACAAGCATAGCGAAAGCTTTTTTACATAAAATTGGAAAGGCCATGACGAAGATAATTTAAAAATGTCAATAAGGATTGCATACCCTAAAACTTGGATTGGCATTTATCAAGATACGAGGTCGGTTACAATGACGAAGAAGATAGCGTGATGAGAAAAACTTTTCGTAGGAAACTAAAAGGAAGGCACAGGGGATATTTAAAAAATGGTAAAAAGAATAGACACTGCTCTGTCATTCTGAATGGTTGACTTGGGCTCTGATGACTTTTGGAGCTGATAGTATCTCCAGTAGAGATATAGCCTTTTCCTCTCGGTAAAATCTGCCCTCTGGGGTTTTCATTAATGAACAGAGGTAGATGAGAGGAAAAGGAGAATTTAGTAGAAACAGCTTTCATCATATGTACGTGGTCCTACAACTAATGTGAGCTGAGCTGAAGGCTTCAAGTTCTGGTGGCGGAATTTGATAGCTGATGGGAAGAGCGGAAGCAAGTGACATTATGAATAGGCAGAAGGTCTGCGATCAAAAGTGCCAAGAGAGTCGACTCGTGGAGAAGAAGAAGGTTTTCACACAGCCGTTCTTTAAATGAACAAGGTTCTCTGCAAACTAGTGCATATTAGTGGATTCGTAATATGAGGCTGTGATCACGACTCCTTTCACTTGTGGATTTTATCATGAGAGCGTGTGTTCAAGTTACGTCTCCCTTCTAATGTACCCATGAAACACTTGTGCAGTCGGAAATTCTTCATTTATATGCAAATATGTAAATTGAAATTTCTCTCATGAGCAACCAAGGCGTGTAAAGGCAGTCCACCTGTAGGTGAAAGCAGCGATGTGATCAAGGGTCGTACATCAACAACTTTTGCTAATAAGAGTGCCCACTTTAATAACGAAAGGACGTAATTTATTCCGTCTGTCCTGCTCTTATGAGAAAATTAAGTTTTTTCAGGGCTTTTTTCAAAATATGTTTTCCAAAACTTTTCACTCCTACGTGATCTCAAGCTTTTGGTAATTGGAAGGAGCCTGTAGGAGAGAGCACGACAGGCTTTGATAGAGCAAAAGAAGTAATTATGAACGGCGCTGAATTTATTTTAAGGTGCGTACTCTCAAAGATTTTTCTAATCGACTTTCACCATGGTAACGTGGGTTTACGCATACAGAAGCTTTTGGTTATTTTTGCTGAGGTGACTTTTGGGTGCCAAAACGGGCTTGTACTAATTTCAAAGCTTGGAACAACGTTCCATAGGCTGCGTTGACACTGTGATCCAAAGGCATTTTGAAACTCTCTCGTTGCTTAATTTGTTACCATTTCACGTCATCTTCCCGACAGATGATAGCAGAGAGCTTTTAGCCAGGAAGAGCCGAAAGTGATCCGGAGCCATAACTTAAAATTATTGTCCGAAGGAAGTAGTTGTTCCGGGAGGAGTAGTGTGTTGTAATGGCCCGAGTTTTTTCCACGAAGCTATTGGTGTACACATTTAAGATTATCTGAACATAGATCAAGAGGTAGATTGGTGCGGCTCGGCATTAGTGCTGCAGAGGGTGCATCTTGCAGTTACAAGGAATCGTTACATGTTTACTTATTTGGATAGGGTCAGGGAGTGAAAGCGGATTCCCCTCCATGCACCGAGACATAGCGACGCTTAAGTTGCTGAAGGACGATGATGCGGGCTCTGTTCTCCATTTGAGTGGCGTTAGATCTTATGCCATTTCTCTTTCGTCCTTCGTTAGTGTTAGACAAACAAGAGAGAAGATGATAGGAGAATGTGGCGGTGGGGAAAATGGTTGGAAAAAATAGATAATATCCTGTAGCATCTGAGCTTAATCTTTTCTCCGCTCGGCTGCATCCGAGAATTTTGAATCACATATGAGTTGCTCACATGCACGCATTTCAAATGACCCCCCTTTCCCCTTCGCAGCCATGCTTGGAAACTATAGTAATGAAAGTACGCCATCAAAGTCGTGGGAGAAAAAGAGAATTTTTTTTTGAAACAACGAGAAACAACTAGTTACTCCTTATTATGAGACCGCGTTAAGAGAAAGGACGGGCAGGGAAGATGCACTAAGCCGGGATACCGGCGTGCACGATACCCGGAAAGGACAAGCACCGGGACTATAACCCCGGCACTGGAGTGAAAAGGGTAGGATGTGGGACTGTGCATGAGGGATTTGCGCCACTTTCTCGGATATGGATAGCAGTAGCAAGGATGCGGATCGGGAGAGCCTATAGCTCCATCCCATCCTCATCACGCTCGTCCTCCTCATCATGATCATCAAGGAAAGGCAACTAATGAAACAGGGCGCCCATACTCTCGTCTGCGCAATGAACAGATCTAATCTCATTAGAACAAAAACGCTTTCCCTCCCTTCTTTCCCTAGCTGTCTTGCTCTTTCACCCGTTTCTTTTTCCAGTCCGGTTCCCAGCTAATGCTATAGTATAAACCAACATCCTGCGGGCTCACACATGCCTCTCTGTGATGGAACCTGGTGGCTACCAACCTTTCTTATAGTTTTCTGGTTTCCCTCTCTCTTTCTCTAACTGCTATTTTCCTAGCCACAAGTAAAAGAAATGCTTTATTCAGCGGTCAACTGTACGACTTCTTCCGAATTTTGCCATTGGAAACGGCCATTAGTAAAGCTACTGCATCCATGAAATTAGCCAAGTGGTGATGACTCCCACACTCAAATGAGAATTCGATTCTTTTGATCAGGGGTATGAAGATAATGACGAACCAATGTGTTGTAATTTAGTTCATTTTTTTTCTTGAAAACATCGTAATAAAATGCAACGATTGGAGAATATCACTTTCGCCAAGTCAATGTCATCCAGTATGAATCAATCGCTGTTGCATAAAGAGACACCATTCAGTCATTTGGTAGTCTTGCTTGTCGTCATTTGTACACGCACGATATGAGAAAACATGACATTTAATCGACAAGGAATTAATAGCTTTCTCCTCAGAGCAAAAGGAGTGCAAGTTAAGGATTTCGGCTCGTTCAACAATGTTTTTTACGATGAAAGCTGCGAGTGAAGAAGACTTGGCCATTAGCTTGAAAGAGAGCTTGGAGAAATTCGTCCCACGTTTCATCATCATCATCATCTGAGTCATCATTTGGACAGATGCCTTTCCAGAATAAACCATATGGTACCTACCGTCACCAATCTTCATCTCGTGCATTATCTCTGCTGCCCACCACCCTCGGGTGGATTCCTCCATCATTCCGAAACTGTAGGCAAGACCTGTATCGCATGCCAGTACTTCAACTCAGCCTGTTGACCTTATCCTTTCCAGGATGCAGTGACAGCAACCCTGAAAAATGAAAAGTGCCTCTTGTAATAATAAACACAGTACACATCCTTCAGCTCAAGTCTTACAGCACGTGAACAACGTGCAGTCAAAGAAAACGCTTGTTTGCGAGAGAAAGTCACCGCTGTTTGACCCTTCCTTTTATTTTGCTGCAGTACAGTAAGTAAACCGCAAGTAGGATCTGAGAATATTTTTATCATAAGAAGCACTTACTGCGTGGTTTGGCCCTGGTTCCTTCTGCTGTTATTGTCATTTGAGCTTCTTAAAGGGTTTGAATTAAAATCGTAATCAACGTATAATAAGTGTTTAAATTGTAATGTGCGGCAAGCGTTATCGTTGGCCACGTCACCCTTTGACGCGTCTCGACGACCATTATTAATGATAAAAAATTGAGTGACTTGTTCATTAAAATATTTTCGGTGAGATATCCTTTGACATGGCAAAACTACAAAAGAGTCTCGTTCTTAAAAACAACGTAGAAAAAAGATAGAAAGAAAGTGTCAAAGAAACACTAATGTAAAAAAAATACACTTGAAAACACACTCCATGCGGCGCAGTCCCTACAACCAGCGTAACCTATGCGCCTACCGCCTCTGACTGCTGCCAATTCATACCTTTACAACAAGGAAAGATACACAAATAGAGACAACATTCTAAAACTGATTTCGAGGGAGCATAAAAGAATAGCTCACACAATGAAGGTTGATACTGGAGCCGGTCATTGGTGTGGCACCATTATACGATTGTTTCATGTTTCATAAAGGCTTAAGATGCAAATTACATGGATTTGAACCTTGAAAATTGTGACTGCCCTTTGAGGCAAATCCTGTGCCAGCTATTATAATCTAAAAAAGATATGCAGATTATCCCTACAACAAAGGTATCAGATGAAATGCGAGCTTGAGTGACGCTATGAATACGTTACCACCGTAAACGGAAACAAGTACCGGGCTATGCTTAAACCAGTGAGTCTGCCTATAGAAAGGGAAAGTACCTTTTTGTCATGGACGGCTGCGTAAGCTTGTCTCCTATTTTGTTTGCTTTCCGATTCTGACCGCAGTTTTCCGTGACTGAAATAAAATGCCCGTAATTCACAGGGCGCATTGCTCGTCTAATCCCAGTGTACAGTTACTTGTTCCTCTGGTCATTTATGGTTTCAAGGTTCGTTGGCTAAGTGGACCGAGAGCACTTATGCCAGTAAATATTTACTTTGGAACTTGTTTTCTCTCACCAGCAGGTTTCAGATGTCCCTTCTCGCACAATTGCTCAGGGAAGGGTTTCACACACACAAGCTTTTAAGCTTGATTGTCGCTTTTGAATGTGTGGAATAATAATAAACTCTGTGGCGAGTTTTTCTTCCGAGGGAAGAAGTTAGAGTGAAAAAATATGCAAAATATGCATACGTATCTGGGTGGAAAAAGAAGGTACGATAAAATAAGATGATGAGCTTGTTTTTACTTTCATCAAGAGAGCAGTTCCAGGCTGACACATGAAGAGCGTAGAGGGCGTGTGCCTATGTCACTGGAGAGGTGCAGTTGATTGTCTTTGTGTACTCAGGGAGGCGTAAAATTAGATCAACCCGGGCTCGAGGTGATTTGATCCAGATGAGGAGTCAGTCATGAAATTAATAATCCACAGGATGGGCTCCTTGGGTGGCTGAAATGGAACCAAGTGCTACCCAAGAGGAATGCGTTGAAGGCATTATTAATAATGGATCAGCATATTAGGCGTGACGTGTGATGAGTAACAAAGTCTATTTAACAGAACGAGGATTTTAACTCTGCGGCTTAATTCTTACCCCTTCTGTCTCATCCGTAAAAGTATTTATCTCAGTTCTCATTCAGCCTCCCCCTTCCCTCCCAGCGCAGAACATGTTGCCTTCCGCCTACTAATGTTGTTTGACGACACCCAGGTTGCTAATGCCTCTGGTTTATTAGTTCCTCCTCCGTCAGTCTCGTCGACTTGTTAGTCTTTATATGAAAGTCTAAAAGTTTTCTGACGTAACGCCACGTCTCCATGTTCATTGAGGGGACAGGATGCGAATCAAGAACCAAGTCCAATTATACTTCTACTCATCAGTGGATGAGAAGCGGAGCGAGTTTCTCATCCTCTCCATCGTATTTCAGATGAGGACTATGGCATTATTTTTAAAGAGATGGACGGATAGATGGATGGCCGGACGGGATGAAAAGCGCTAGGTGAAGTGATGAAACTCATTGACAAATAGAAAAGACCTGGTTACGCTGGGGCAGAAGAAACATTGTTTTATACTTTGGAGAGAATTCGGTGAATTTAATAGAGTCGGAGCAGAGTGATGAAGCTGGAGCGCTAACTAACAAGTTGGAAGAGGGAAGTGGTACAAGTTTCACGCTTTCACCATCATCATCAATTATGCATGAGGTGAGGGAGGAGGAGGAGGAGTAGGCACAAATTCAAATTGACTTTCCAACAAAATCATTGGAGCATGAGGAGGATAATAAAAGTTTCCCTGCTACCACTCAACCAGATTCTCAAGAGAAGCGAGCCAAACTGATGAGTGAGACCTAAAGACTGAAACAGTAGTACGTCCTCGGAAATACACTTAAATGGGATGAAGAGAAGAGGAGAAAGTGAGAGAAAACGAGAAAAACCAGTCCCATGTCATTGTGAATCAAGAAACTTTTAGTTTCCTTTTTTAATCCGACGAGATTAAATGAACTGACGGTGTTAAAAACGTTTGTCAATATCCATTAAGTGCCTTTTCCAATTCTATTCTAAAGAATCTATGAGCAATCCTGACTGGATAAGCTCGATCGAGAATGCTATTATTCTTGTAAATTAGAAGGAATGGAATCCGATACCATTCTCTTCTCCTCTTCATCACGCCCATCCAATCCCTGGAATCCTAATTTAAACACTAGGCTTTCTCATATATGAGCCTGCCGAAATGCGATCACAATAAATCCCTAACGCGATACACAAAAACTACTAACACTTCTAATAGCATACATTAATTTCACCATGCCACCCGTAATGGAATAGGCACCGACTATTCCCATCCAAGATGGGAATCCTCGTAAATTATCCCAAAACCAATACTGCTTTTTCTATTTTTTTAATTCAACAATATTTCCTGCTCCTCTTTCTGACTAGATTTCAGCTGTAATCCATGCATTCCAACGTTCAATATTGTTTCCCGAAGATTCTATTCTGAAAGGTGCAGGTTGTGAATGCAATATTAGATTATTAACACTTGCCGATTATGACTACTGTTGAATTGTCGTTGCACTGATATTAATTTGTTTCGCTGAGATAACAGTTAGTTGAGCCTGGATGATTTCTGCTTTTAAAATAAGCTGCTTGTAGTATGATGAGTACAAGTACTCAGACAACTTGAGGTATGTTTGTTGCTCTTTTTTAAGTATTGGGTAGCTTCCTGACGCTAAAGACCAACAAATTTTTGTATTTTATACAAAAAATTGTATTGTACCATAACCCTAAAGACACATAAAAAGAAATAATTGGAAATTTTCGAGTTTATTTTTCATCCACAAACGATGTAATCTTCTTGGATGACAAACTTTTGAATTCTAGCGGTAGATGGCGCGCGGAGTTTCGTCTACAGCACCGAAGTCAATGGAGTTCCCTTCTGAAATGCTCGCAGTATCATCATTCAGAATACTCCGAAGTCCAACAAATACAAACTAACTCGAGGACAAACAAATGGATAAACGGCATGCTTTCTCGTGCAAAACTTGAGGATTTAGACAGGATAATTAGTGAATTTCAGCATCCATATCTGAAAAAAATCTTGAAACAAGAAAATGTAGTTTTGAAGAAGATTCTAACATTATGCACTATGCAGACAAAACTGAAAGCCACACACCGCATATCTCAACCATTAAAAAACCTGGCAGATGGCGGAAGCCCTAATTCCAACTTTGCACAATTAGCATTGACATAGGGAAAAAATTAAGTGACGATGTATGCTCAATAGCTAAGTCCACCCAGTCGTACCATAATCCATAGATTCCCAAGAATGTGAAAATGATGAGCATAGCTCTTCATTTTCATTTATGTTGTCATTTTACTATTTTTGATTCCTTGTGCTAACTAATTTCTGTGGATCGATCAGCCGGGTTTCTGGGTCTCTACATACGTCACGGAATTATTCACGTGTGTACATCTTCGTATGTACATTCACTTGAAGCTAAAACAGATGGCTGCGGAATTCAGTAGGAATGCAAAGTGGATAAGTTGAGATTTATCCAGGAGCAAATAACTCTGATTGTTAATGAAAGCCGGTGAAGTGAAAGGAGAGAGAAAATGAAATCGCTTGGGAAGAGTACGAGACGAGGATTTAAATTAGGACCGCGGAGAACTCGCCTTCCGATTCAAGTGGACGATTACAAGAGTAGAAATTTCACTATTAGTTACAAAAGACAAAGAGCACGGGGTCAGATCGCCTTTGACTACGTCAAGCCGGCATTGAAAGAAGCTTTGTATGTGGGATTCTTGATTTGTACGTGGTCGAACTTGTAGAATAGCGATGGAAAGATAAATGGAGGGAAGAAGAGCGGATTTGTGCAGGAAATGGTGCAAGAATTGGGATTTGAGATGCCTCGTTCTGGTACTAATTAGTATTGTAAAAGTGGATTTTGTAACGTATCCTCATCCACAGTCAGATTTGCCAGGAGGCAGGGTGATGAGATGCAAGGATGCGGAAGATGGGAATGATGATGACGAGAGAGAAATCTTAATGCGGATGTGGCCAGGGAGAATATGCAGCGCTGCAAAGGAGAGTAGCACAAGTCATAGAGCAGAAGACAGGGATAATTCGATTCTTGTTGCAACAAAATCCACATTTGTATGTATTTTGCGTAGGAGAAAATAAAGATTTAGGATACAGCCTGGAGTGCGATGAGAGAGGGAGACTAATTAGATTTTACATGGCTGCTTTTGTCTATTTCCTGGATTTTCGTTTCCTGGTTTTAATGAAACACTTTCTCCTGGTGCAATCATCAGTGTTTCGCACTTCTCCAAATGATTTCTCTTCTCGTGCCCTCAGCAGGCATGACATTAATTATCATGGAGCAACCATGTAGAAACAAAATAATTATCAAAATCTAACGGACCTATTTAAATACAACCCTTTTGCAGCCTACGATGCTCATGTCCCCCCTCCACTCCTGATCTACCATGCTCTCTGCCTCCGCATTCTTCCGTTATCTCCCTCCCGTCCTTTGCATGCAAAGAATCTCTCGTAAATCTCTGCTTTCGGATAACTTTGCTTCTTGTCCCCTAAACCAGAATCGGATCCATTTCTCCCGATTTGTACAGCCGCTTTTCCCCACTGTTTTGCACTCGCTCTCTCTTTTCACCTCATTCTCACTACTTAGTATGCATATGTTGTTATTTGTGAAATTTACACTTGCGTCGAATCACATCTTTATTCATAGGAGTGAGACGGTTTACGTTGATTGCATTCAATTTCTTTTCGGCACAGCTAATTAAACCAACGTCAACGGGTTTAATTTCAAAGAGAAGATCAACCTTGAAGCACTTTCGAGTTCCTATCAAACAAGTGCTTCATTCCGACTCATGAATGCAAATCCACTAATTTTACGCAAATCTTCGAATTCTTTAATTAACACTACCGTTTAATCTTTCACAGGGCGAGTTGAAAGAATTCCTTCGATTTGAGCTTTTAATTCCACTCCTTCTGCTTAAGAAAACTCGGTATTCGGGATCCACCGTCTGACTTCCAATGTACAATCAAATCCGTTACGAAGCCTGGATGTCGGCCCACTTTTCAAATTCACACTCAATGAAAGGTGTGCCGATTTAACGCAGTGGTATTGAGCGGCTAACTGCCGCACATGGATCCACACAGGAATGATTTTACGAAGAAGGAAAATGGGTTATGTTAACACCGGTAATTCATACCATTAATTAAATCTCTGTAGACGTTTAAGTGGGTTCAGTGGCCAGGAAAGCTCCGTCGGAGGGATAATTGAAAACCCAATCCAAGGTAGCTGCAAAGCAATATTAAGTCTCACATTAATGTGACGAAGCGGTTGAATCATTTCAACGTAAATTGAATCTCAATCTCAACTATGCTTCCTTGAAGTTTTGAAGTGATTAAATTACAGCGAAAATAAAACGAAACACGTAGATAAAAAGAAATCTTTTGAGACATTCAACGTAAGAGATCCCGAAGTCTCACGTTCGTTATCTATTTAATCATACGTATTGAAAGCCAGTAAAAAGTGCCGTGTGAATTCTACCCCGTATGTACATGTTTTTAGAAATGAGAAACTCGTCCTGGTGCAGAAACTAGTGAGAAATTCAAACAAATTCATTCAGCCCGGAAAACATGGTGGCTATTCAGCTCGCCAATCCCCAGAACCTGTCTCTAAACAAATCGAATTGGAAATTACTTTTAATTCTCTTGAGGATCAATTTCTTGTCGTTTCAAAATTTCTTCGAGGAAAGGCTGTCATTCCGTGGGTAATCCACGCAGTGCTGGATCCTGCATCTGGAAATCCACCGGGCTCTTGTCGTTCCCCTTATAACCGATCACGTAAAGTTGCCCATTCCTTCCGTCCGTAATACCCGCCACACAACGTTTGCATTTAATACCAGCTCTGTCACTTCCCTCCATCTTCAGCACTGCAGGCATTTCCCGAACCCAGTCTTTGGAATAATAGGACGCCATTGAGTTGGAATTTTCTTATATCGGTCCGGGGCTCACAAGGGACTGACTCTCCGAGTTGTTAAAGTAAACTTTTCTGAATTTCTGCTTCTGCTGGGTAATTTCCTTTTTTTCTTGCATCCATTAGGTATTTGTCATGCCGCAAACTTACACTCTTTCCACACACGTCTCTGTCCAACTGTCCTCTTCACAACAACTCATCAATTTCACAAAATCACGTACAGCTTCCAGGGAGCTCAACGGAAACTTATTGTGAGTTTTGACAATTTAAGGTGCAAGAAATCAGTACTTGGACAAACTGCTCTCCTTGGAACATTGGTATTCTAATGCTGTTTTTCGTATTTCAGCCGTTTGAAAGGGGAAGATGTGTTTTATGTAGGAATGGGCGTGAAACTGAACTGCGGATCAAAATCTGGACTTTGTTTTCATACCAGTGCCAATCACACCGAAGGGCTTTTAGTGACGATTTTAAAAGTCGTAGCTTTTGCAGAAAAAATTTTCAATCTCAACTACTCATTTACCTCCGTCTAGCATCTGATTCCTGGCCGAAAGTCCAATGTCTTTCATTGTGTGACCAGGTTATCATTTAATAAATACACGGACCTATACAAAAAGCACATTTCATAAAAAGGTCAAAGTCCGAAATTCACTCCGTTCTTCTTTTTAAAATAAAAAGGTTGTACAACACTGAAAGTTGGCATTGCGTACCACGAATTGTGATGAAACTGTTACAGCAAATGGATGCTTCCAGCATCAAGTCAAAAATAGTATTGTACAAAGCTCTTGATAAAATACATGCATAAAGATGTGGATTTCGTAAGCATGATTTTATTTGTCTTCTTTTGTTCTCTTTTGAATAGAAGAATACCTACGATGAATTGGTTGATACTGCACAGCAGAGTACGGTATTCAAAAGGCACGCGTATCACATGCTCATGCATAATTTAAGTTCCTCCGTTCTCTTCCTGTCTGCATTTTAATTAATCGCCATTGTCATTCATGTGAATCTTTTGGGAGTTAATTGACTGAAAAACCTACATTAATCTTCCTGTAAAATAACTACCTTTCCATTTCCATCGTGATCGTGATTCCACTGACCAAAATCGAGCAAGAGAAATGTGAGGACATTTCTTTACTTTTGCGTGGATTGGGATCGATCATTTCTTGCTACTGGACTTGATTACCAGACAAAAAGCTGAGATTAAAGAGTTTCTAGAATATTATTATAAATTATTTTAACTACGACTGGTAGAGCCTTACTTTGAAGAAACCTAGCGTTAATGTAGCATGTTCAGATTCAATAAACCATTTACACGCACTTAATGGTTAACAGTATCCAAGTTTCGTCACAGGTCACAGACACGCTCAACCGAATGGTGCGCTAATCATTGTGATAGGAGCACCCCTTTAAAAGTTATGGTGTTTAGAAGAAGCGGCCCTTTGGGCACGTAACTGGCTGTCGTACGCCACATGCACTTTGGGTTGAAAGCGGAGACAGTAAGACTTAAGGCGTAGCTTGAGACATGAAATAGGGAATTTGCAACCTTCAAAAATCACAGCCTGGAGGTGAGATCCTCAACACGGTTCTACAACCCTACAAGAAATCGCTCTTTCATATCGCACAAGAAACCTTTGGAAATCGATGACATTGACCCGTGGGATTTCCTCCTTGCTTAGATTTTAATGATGAGTCGCGGTTAAGCCAGGAAAGAAAAGAAAGCTTTTTAAATAAATCGGTAGTAAAATTTACAAGGCACGATGAGAGAAAACAATGACAACGTCCTGTCTGCTCGTCACTGTCCCGGATCATGTTTGGGTGTAACCAGCTTTTAGACAGGATCGTTATTGAGTGCTGTAGATTTAGCGCTTATTATTTCTTATTAAAAGAAGTTTTAAAAATTGACACCCCACTCCCCCTTAGCTAATTCCATGATTTCTTGGCCATAAAAAACTATTGTTTTCTTTCAGCTGATCGCGAGCCACACCAAGAAAATGATCTAGCTTGATCTTCCTTTCTCTGAGCTTCAATCCTTGGGTTGGTTAAGTGCTTGATCCTAAGACCTGGCTATCAGACTATCGAGCAATACTCAGAGATGACGGCAGGCGATAAAATGTTGATTTCAATATTACCTATGAAATTAATCATGAGTTTAATACGATTAACAAGCGACACCTGCCTTTTTAAAATGCAAAAGAATGACGCCTCGGGACTGCAGGAGTTTAATAAGAACCTTGACATAGGCTAAATGCGGTTAACCGTAAGCGTCTCGCCCTGCCGCCAGGCCCACAATTCCTATTGATTCTATCACGATTAGAAAAATCGTAGATAAGGGCTGCTATTGAGAACACGATACTTTGCCGGCATGAATCACGGGTTGGGAGATGCGAGATTTTATTTTATTTCCCTCACTCCTCATCATTACACAAGTAAGAAAAATCAGTTAAATGGCGTGCATTACTAATATTTATTTCTTAATAGGGGTAGGACTTGTGGAACTTAACGGCTACTATCTGATTCTGATGAGTGAGGGGGCACTGAAATCAAGCCGAGACGATGCTGTGCGTTCCCTAGGACATAGGAGCCAGCCAAGTGACCCAATCGGAACTTTGTACCGTATCGGAGGTAGTGATCTTGTCCCGGTTGATATGGCTTGCTGCGCCTTCTTGTTAACATGGTTGAAGAGATAAAAGTCATGGATTCCTTTTGAATTCAATGGTAGAAACTGCTTGAGAATGTCCAACTATCTGAAAATCTGAGTTTTCAATGCAAGTGTTAAACTTTGATTGTATTTCTTCTCCGCTGTTTTATTCCATTATTATTTCCCGCATTAGCGCACGGACGTTCCCCCTTCGGTTAGACGGCTCTTTGGATTTACATGAGTCTGATCACAAGGCTGACCGAGGGTAGACTTTACAAACGTCATGGCTCATGCTGCGAAACAAGAGTGGCGTTTGTGGGAGTGTGGGGCAATTTCTGGGCGCTCAATTCATTAGCTTCTTTGATTACTTTACGAGCAGTTAAAAAAGTTTACTGCAAAGGAGGAAAAACCTGCCACGTAAAGTGGATTCTGCATGAAAAGGAATGCACCCAGCCCTGTCTCTGCTGCCATTCTCCGGTAAATCTCCGATCAATATGACCAGCGGTATCAAACAATAAACGTGAGAACACTCTTATTCTCTGCGAGATTTCGTCAGATAACTAATTCTGAGTATACGGCTGCAAACCTTATGCTGCTCTCCTCTTTTGCAGTTTGTACAGCCTTGAGACTTGCACACATCCTCATTGAACGGATAGCTTAACCAGGTTGTCTTATTTGATCTGGTCGATTCTTGATATTATCTCGGAGAATTCCTCCGCTAATAATTCGGATTGGGAATACCATGTCATTGCTGCCGTGCAACATGGCAGGATTATCCAGCGGGGCCAGTGGACACAAGGATCTGGATCAATGTGTGGAGGACGAATATTCTCGAGTCCAGGCTTTAAAAAAGCTTGCATCAGCTAAATAATGAACAAGGAAGATGAGAGACATCACCGACGAGGCGTCCCGGGTAGAAGAGCTTAAATATTCTCTCTGCAGGGAGCTCTTTAGCCTCTTCACCTCTCTCGAGATGAGGATAATTCGAGCGTCTTGGAGACAATCAATTCTGGATTGCGCAACCTTGCGCCACTTAAAGCTCCGTGAAACGGAACATCCATTCACCGAAGCAATTCTTATACAACAGTTTCAATTCTGAGTGGGAACGGTATTTCAAAACATTGGCTTGTAGCAGAGATGATGATGATGACTGAACGGTGATTATCATTTAGAGTCTGAGTCCTAAGCCGGTAGACTTTGTAGCAGTGCGTTTTTTAGACGCGGTGATTACAATAAAGTTCTGGATCTTGTGGACTTTTCATAATCCCGAGCAAGGAATCGACATGTGGATTTGAAACATTGCAGTGACTGTGTACGGATTGCACGGGGCAAGAAACTATTTTACATTTGAAAGAATCTTAGATACACATCTCCGACTACGAAATCAATGTCACATGCTCTGTATGCCGATGCGACAGATGAAAACACACACACATGTACACACAAAGAGAACAGAAGGAAGGATAACCAGATAACCTGGAAGACGTTACGTTGTTTTCGGATGACAGTTGCTCCTTATCACATTTTCATCTCCTTCTTTCCTTCTTTGATTAATCAGCACCGGCCCCTCTCTCATCTCCCCTCCTCCGAAAGCTCCTTATGCTTCTTCTCTTTATCTCCTATTCTCTTTTCTTCCCTTTGTACGTCATCCTGCACCTTTCTGTCCCCTGTTTCTCAATATCAAACACACACACACACAGCCGCATTCACCAATGCACACATACACATAAACACTATGCATTTTTTCCTCCCGCCTCCTCCTTTTCTTTGTCATCCCAAGACTCATTTCAATGTTCAGCTCTCAGGAGAAGAAATTAAAACAGCCTTCGCTATTATTCAGATCAGTTGCCGAGTTAGCGATGAAATTAGCCCCCACCTCGATCCTGACGTCCGTAAAATCAAGGAACAGGCAAAGAAATAAGTGCATTTGAAAGGAAACCTTATCTCTTCCGTCTACGTCCTCAAGCGGGTTTGTCTGAGCAATTATTTAAGCAAAAGCAGATGGTCGACGCGAATTAGTGACTGTGTAATCAGCCTTTAGAATGTGGTAATAACCCTTATTATAGAATCAATGACCTTTCTTTTTCACCACGACTCCCGCCGCTCACCGTGGCTTGATGAGCAAAAAGCCATAATAGAATGGCTAATATAATGTGAGCTTATGCACGACAGGTTTCCAAAGCCTTGCGCTCCGCTCATGAAACAATGTTTTCTTCCTCCATGATGTTACTTTCAATTACAAATCGATACTGACGACTTTCTGAATGAATATTTCCAAACGAACCAAATGTCAAGTGTAATGTATCTCTTTACATAGTGGAGAGCAATTGATCGTCGTATAAAGAAAGCTTATGAAAGAAAAAAACCTTATTTACTTAAAACGTTGCTCATAAGAAGTGGATTCTGGATTCAATTTAACTTGTGCACGGAGAAGAAGCCGAGAGCTCGCTTGAATTCTTTATGACGTTTGTGATGACAGTGGTAGTGCTCTTTGGTATTTAACGGAGAGAGAAGAGGATTATAATTGTATACCCATTTTCAGTTTTACGCGAGCTACTGCGAAACGTAATGTCTACCAAGAGGACAAGGAGGCTTAACTCAGAGTTAGTGTAGAGAGAGCCAGTATGAAAGGAGAAAATAAGGTCTAAGAGGGACATACTTTCTGCGGCGAACATCAAGTTATTTGAGCCAAGTTGTTCAACTAAATCGTGCACTTTGTTAGAAATCAGGAGGAAAACAAAAGACGGGGAGGACACGAGCAAGGACAGAATTTTTTCTTTATCCTGGATGAAAATGCAAAAATGACAAGCGGCAAGGATATAAAATAATTTAAGATCAGATATATGACCGAAGAAATATTAAAGTTTATACGGGGGGAGATGGGTGTAAATGTGGCAAAATAAGCTAAGATAGAGACATAAAGCTCGACTCAGGACTCGGTAATGAAAATAAACGGCACTCCCTTCTGATATATGTTTCAAGCTTACTCAAATATTGAGTTTCTTCCCTTAAAAGGCTTATAATAAAAGGTCTAAAACCTTTGGAAACAGTATTAGATCTCTCACTTATTCCTCCACTATTACACTTTCACTGCTCAAAAACTCATCCGAGGAGTAGTAGCGGAATTTCACCAACTAGTAGCTATAGCAGCTCCTCCATCCTCGCCTCCCTCAATAACCTCCAAGAAGAAAGGGCTCGAGTTATGCCTCCGTACAAGAAAGCCATTAGCAACTTTCAAGCTCAACAGTCCGGCTTCGCCTTGGCTTTTTGTTCTAAGGCAATCTTGTCTTTCTTCACGAGGATATCATCAAAGATGACAGAGTATTATCTGCCAAAATCCTATCTGGTCCCACCATAACGTTCCCTCTTTTGTGAGCCAGCGTGCGGCCGATTCAACTTTCATCTCTTTTAAACCAGGCCATTCGCCACATGGAAAAATGAACCGGCGTACATGAGACTGGAATCAGTCCTTGATTTCGCATGTTTGCTGGATCCTACAAGATACTCAGGTTCACGATTCTGACACTATTTACTAATTACAGCTTGTACGGACGGCAATTTTTTAATATGCGGTATATTTAACCGGACCATGGCCACTGTTTGATTCCCTTCCCCTTACTTTTGCATGAAATGCAACGCAATTTATTCCGTAGAAGACGGTACCTATCTTCAAACTGTCATAATCTTCGAGGAAATTCTTGTATCAGCGGGGTGCAATTGTCCAATAAAGGTCGGTTTTCAAACACCTATACTATCAACATCAAATGCATGATTTTCATCCAGGTATTTATCCAGAAAAACAGTTTCGTTGTTAGCGAAACGGACATATGTCTACATACTCTGCCTTATATTAGTGCATTCATACGCGATTAAGTAAGATTAGGTGCTAGTATTGGGTATCCTATCATTTCGGTAAAGTCTGAGTAAGTCTATTGTTTGAATGCAGAGGGAGATCAGGTCGGATGTTACTTTTTAGCTGGTACCAATCGTTCTATGCTCCTTTCCTTAATCTCAAATCCTAGCTCATCCGCGCATGCTTTGAGCTTGCAAAAGAATTAAACTTGTTAAGTATTTACATGTCATTAGTGTAGCATTTGGCAACCAGGGTGATAAAAATTTTTAAATAAGGTGTCTCATGTTTCTCTCTCTACCTTGTAAATATTATGAAGAAAATATCGTGGAGAAGAGGAAGAAACAATAAATTTATATCCACACCATTACACATGTCAGCTGGACGTGTGAGCCTCGTGTGCAAGATCTACACTTGAAAACTAAACCGGTAATCCTGGAGAGGTATCATCAGCTCGACGCAGTGAGTTATAATATAATGCCGGCACTACGAAGATACCCAGCTTTGAAATGATTCATGCATTTTGTCCGTAAATGTCTTTGGCGATGTACCACTTAAGTAAATGTTTTGATTCAAAAGCATCGGATGGATGCCGTGCTAAAACACAGTTGTTTTCAACAAAGTCGGTAGAGTTGATTGTGAACGCTCGGCTGATCCAACCCATTGGTTGGAATAAATATAAATCGGAGAATACGGCGAGAAAGTTGTCTGACTACGCTAAAAGATACATTTCCAAAGACATGGCGCATCTGTAAGCATATAAGCATGAGTGATCAGATGCGTGAAAATTTTTTCTGGCGCAGATCAGCTCCGTTCTCTGGGATCTGAAAGGGCTTTAGGAATTTAAGACGATGTGCGACTCCACAAGTCCGACTAGGTGGAGAAAATTGGGCACTTTGCGAGCGTAACGGTTATTTCTCAGATTTTCATCCCTATTATGTTTCGTTTATTCTTCAGGACTGGTGCTGGAATCCCTTTATCCAACTTTTAGTCTGCTATTCCGACTGTTTCGGCCACTGGTCATCACGGCTTACTCATTGCTGTGGCTAATGTCAATGGAGCAAAGTCTCAGCTTGGTTGTCCATCCTCCCAATTCTTATTTATGTTATCACCCGTTTCACCCACAAAACAGCATGAGGTCTCTTGGAATGCAAGTAGTACTTGCAATAGCTGGCTGAATACGAAGCCTCTCCCGAAGTTAGAGACCCGTCACTTTTGTTTTACTTTTAAAAAATGAGTTATCAGTAAAAGCGGGAGAGACCGCATTTTCACGGAGCTGTGAATGTTTGGTGGATGTAAAAACTGGATTTTAGTCAAGGCTTTACGCTTGGGCAGCGAAAGGAAATGTGGAAAAGGCGAGGAGAAAGTACGAGATATTGATGTTGCACGGTTGCATGGAATCGATACAAGTGGGCGAGCTTTTAGGAATAAATGACAATCTTGGAGCGATCAGAAGGGTAAAGTAGTTAGACCGCTTCCTCTGCTCGTTAAAGAGCAAATCTCGAGCTCAATTTTCAAAGCAAAAGAGCACGAGAGGATCCTTTTCTCGCCCGAGAAAAATGTCAGCTTTTCATAAGCGCAATGGGATCATTCGAAAACATCAATGAGCACAAGTTGAACGAGTAACAACTGATTTTTCGTCACTAAATGAAACTACAAGAGGAGCGAAGATGAAAATTCAGATTTTTCAGAAACATGCACATGAGCTTTGTGACAGACTGTTGTCCAGTTTGTACAAACCAGATTAATGTGGCTGGTCATCGTAGTGGAAGTTGATTAACAGTAATCAAGATTACGATACGGATCTGTTAAAAACTTGTTGGAGATTTCTTGCCGGCACCCGAAGCTTTTCTTCTGCCAGGAGAAAGTTGGGGTGAAAAGGTTTCTTTTCCCTTGTGTACTAGCTCAATGCGCCTCATAAGCATTTGGAAGCCCGGGAAAGGATTTGTACATAGTTGAATTTTGATGCTTGATTCCAACTTCTATTTGCGGATTAAAGCTTTGAAAACTGAGTTTTTGCACTCCCCGTGATAGGTCATCATTCTGGAAGTCGTCATGAGTAAACGGTAAAATAAAATTTATTTCTGAATCCAGTTTTGATTCAATAAGATCAGGGGCAGACGTTGAAATTGAGTGATTATTTTAATCGGTGAAGCAGAAGAGTCAAAGTTGATTTTGAGAGTTGGAAATCCACCATGGACCTACAGTCCAGCACACAAAACCAATAGAAAGGTAACGAGAGCGGGCTCAAAGAGAATGGAGACAAGACGTTTAGTCCGCCTGCCAAAACTTTTTTGTATCCGAGAATCGGTGAAGCGCATAGGTAAACTACTTGACGAATCAATTTAGCCCTCGATGAGAGTCTCTCTGAATCCGACATATTCCTTATGATTGGGTGCCTGAGTGGACCGTGGACCCCTCCACATCTCCATCCTCATCTTTTTATCGCTTTCTCTCCAGAGTCATGCGAACCCCAGAGAAAAATTTCAATTTCCTACATCTACCTTTCCTCCCACTTTAATTTTACTTCCTTCCATCCAACAAACTCCACTCGCTTGCTATTCTTGACTTTTTTCCTTTCTTTGTGTATAACCTGTTATTATGCTATTATTATTCCTTCTGCTCAATCAGCTATAGTTTCTTAAAATTTCCTGCCTCCCAGTCCTCTTTCAAAATCTTCCATTTGCTTGCCTTTCTCTCATGCTTGTTTGCTCCCTACTTCTTGACTTGTCCTCTTAGAAATTATCAACATCCAATCACAGTCTGCCTTCTCGTGGATTAATCATTCTGCCAGTCAACTAAAACTTCTCCTAAGTAAATCCACCATGACAACTCATTTTTCCAATCATATTAATTCTACAAAAAACCAATTCAACTTCTGAGTTCTTTTACCTCCTTTCTCCGCATTTTCTTCAACCCTCTGAATTTCAGGTCCAAGGTAGCAAGCAATTCATCAAATTACCATCGTCAATAGAAGAAACTCTATCAAGTACAACGTCGACATCCAATAATTATATGAAAACCAAGCTCTCTCATGCAATTCCAAATCTTGACTTTTCCATGTAATACGCCTCAGTGTACTCCCTGCTCTAATTTTGACACAAGTTCCATCAATTTAATTAGCCCGTTTTTAATCGTCATGATCTCAAGAGAGGTTTCCTTGGAACTGTACCGATTACCTACCGACAGTACGGAATATCGCTCTTTCGGACGATAGCAAACCTGTGCTGCTTTCTGTGCTTACCCATATTAAACCAATGTTCAACTTTGTTTTTGATCATCCCGAAAGCAACATCGACTATGCTCTTATCTTAGTCTGGGATCGCTGAATTTCAGTTAGGCTGCTTTAAGTTGAATCCAGCAGAGACATGTAGCGTGGCTTTGTGCACAGAGCAGAGTAGCGTGAGCCGGGTCAAAAGAAGTGTTTTATCAGACAGACACTTTAAAGCTCGGGGAAATCACGAAGCAAAATCCAATAACTTGGTCCCTCACCCCAATAGGTGTAATCAAACATGAGGT
>VRMD01000233.1:0-18437 GCA_009872375.1 Sminthurides bifidus
TGTGTGCACCAACTTACAAATTCCATTCCATTACGTATACCAGTTTCCCTTTCTCCTTCCTCTCATGTATTGGTTGCTACGAACTTGCCTTTTACGAGATGAATGTTGTCTAGTTGGTGAGACCAAAAAGAGTAAAGGCTGGAGAGGCAGGTTCGTGTACGGATCCAGTGGTGAAATCTGGGCTGGAAGCTCACTCCAGCCACTTCCATTTCACCTGTAGTTCAATAGGAGCTCTTGCCGTGCTGCACCATGGATTCGCTGAATGATCCGTGATAAGTTGACCTACGTAGAATGTTAACTGCTGCTGGATGGAACAATTCCAGGCTCGGGGTGAGAAGGAACCAGGGTCGGGCGTAACGTATATGCTGTTAACAGCACGTATTCTCAAGGAAATTGCCCTTTATTACAGAGACAATTTTTATCTCATGCTCTCCTTCCCAGCTCCGACTCCTTCCTTACATTAAAAGGTTGCCGTTGGAAGGGAATTCTCCATTTTGGGCAGCAGCCCCACTCTTCGTCAGTATGCATCCCGGCCACTTATTCGCCCGGCAGCGTTAAGATTGAAGCAAGTAAATCAAGTTAGCATTACTGGAGAAAATCCGCCTTGGAATCGCTTTCCTTCCATTCGAAAATTGATCGGGCTAGCTGGCAAACAGGGACCCTCAGCCAGGGTGCAGGGGTAAAGATAATCAAATATTGATTCTATTTCCTATGCCGCCCATGCTTTCACTACTCACTTTTTCGCCAATTCTTCCTCTTGTTCCGGGGGTCTCCTCCTATTTCATTTGCCACATGCGAATTCAGAATATTTTCATCTAACATCCTCACTTGTGCTTTTTCCTGGGACTTTTTTCCCCATTTTTGAACATGTGCATAGTATGTGTGTATGTTTGTGGCGTGTGTGTGCAAAGTGCCACTCTCCGCCTACGACTTCCCGGTGGTGGTACAAGTGGATTTTAGCGCGAGATTGTTCTTTCCGCTCCGTTCTGCCGTCCAGAAAGCCCTTGACAGGACTACTACTTGATTACATTCCAGCTTTCAATTGCAGTCTTGCTGAGCCAACCACCACCATAGGATCCGTTCCCTAGATCCTCTTGATAACTCCCGCTCTTCCGTAACCTGGCCTAATTAGCTCTTCCCCTTCTCGTCTTTGCGGAGTGGCATGAGGGTGCAGGGCCGCGATGTACGGTCGGAGAAAAAATTCTCGCTCAAAATAGATAAGAACATGAGTAAATACCATGGAAGGAAGGGAAAAAAATCGTAAAAATCCTTCAACTCTACTCCATTCTTTCTTCTTGTGTTTCTCTCATTAGGTGGAAGACGTATAAAATCTTGGGACCTCTCACACACGCTCCTCCAGCGCCGGTCTCTTTATTCCACCTAGCAAATATTTGCGAGAACTCAAGGACTGTTTCCTCGACTTGAGGATTACATCTACCACCTTCCCCTCATCGATTAACAGGGACAAGGACTCTTGCCCGCTGTCCAAATCCGTCAACCGACGCTGCTGTGTTTCGCTTCGAAACGTTCCGTTCCTTCCCGTCCGACAGCAGACTGGAGCACAAAAATACATGTTAAAGAGGCTGGAGCCACATCCAAGAAAAGATTCACTTGTACGAGTTCATTTCAGCGAATGAAGGAGGAAACTCGCTTTCTTTCCTAAAAAATAATCTCAGCGACGGATGACACTACCTGTTGAAGCGAAAGAATTTCTCTTACCAGCATCCTTTTCTCCTCTCACTCCCCTCATTCTTCCATTGAATAAGCCAAAAGTCTATAGCTGCGTCCGCTCTTTTCATGGTCTGCCAACATATCTACACTGGGTCTAAATAACTTCCTTTCATACTTGATAAAAAATCTCCTTGTGAAAGAAAAGCAACAAGAAATAAGTAGCTCCAAAATCGTCGTAATTAAATCTCCAACTTCCTTGTGTACACCCAGCGTAGGCTAAAAAGCGTCGGTAAAAGTCAAAAGTGGCTAAGCCCATCTTGCTCCGTGGAAGTTTTTCCAAGGGAAAGTCAAAACAAACTTATTACTGTACGTCCTATGTTGTGAGTAAAAAAAAACAAGTCAAAAAAATGTACTCCATCCACGAGGGGTGGACAGGTTCGGATGTTAGTATAGTGGGAGCTAATCGACACGATTGACACTAGAAAGTGTCCAGGAGGGAAATTTCACTTGCGTGTTTGTCAATCAACATTACCTTATAATTCTGTGGATCTGTGTACTTTTCTACTCGCCGACATCCCATTGTCCAAGAGGAGATACGGCGTATCTCACGTCCAACTCCGGCTCTTCCACTCGGGTGTCGCTTGCCACTTGGGAAAGTGAAAGTACATGAAATTTTCAACAGACATAATGATCAGTCAGTTCCAGTTCAAAGAGAACAGTGGCAGCGGTGGTGGGGCAAACCAACCCCCGCCCCCACCGCCCCGACCTGTCACAACGGCTCCGTGCATCCCCGGCATGAGCCCATCGCCTGCCGTTGGCTCCAGCATCACCATGCTCCGTGGGCGTGGTCCACCTAACGTGAAAGTGAAACGAAAATGCATTGAAATAGTTTGTGAGCCGTGCGTTATTTTCCTCGTGACGACAATCTTAGTAACTGCTCTTGCCTCTGCCCTCTTGAGCGTGGCACTCACGTCCCGCTACTGGGAGATGATGATTTACGATACATACAAATTAAGACGCTTAGTAGAGAATAGAACACATTTAAGTGTGGAGTGGCTCTACAACGGCCGCGTTCCTCGAATCAATGGCACTACTGGAGGCGTTTCTACTTCTAAGATTTATCAAACAAACTCTAAGAGCTCAAATTCTTCTCTGGGGTAAGCAATTTTTTTACCACCGTCCATGTCCCTCCTTTCCTCCGCCACCTTTATCAGTGGAATTGCACATTGCCATTTCTGCAAACGCAAGCGTTATCCTTTACTAGTGTAATTTCTTCCAGACTTTTTTATGGCGAGAGAGAGAGTCTTTCTTCTCTAACCATGTTAGCCCTGAGAACTCAATTCCCCTAAAAACAGTGCTCGTCCCTCCCAAGAATCAGAACTATGAGTTGGTAGCAACCAGGACCCGTTTCTATTCTATCGAGTTGAATCCTTTGCAATCAGCTCCCAGCATGAGCACGTAGAAGCTGAGTTTTCCTGGAAAAATGTGTCAACCGACTTGTTACTTTCCTTCCAGAAACTTTAAGGACTCACGACTGCAGCAAAAGTTTATGAATAACCAGCACATGACTAGTTTACAAGACTCTAATACTCATTTGCAAGAGGAGTCTACCGACGATGATGACTCCTTGGGTGGACTTCACCCCCCGAATTTTGTCTTCCTGGTACCACTCCATTCGGGTGTGTGGGTTTCCTGTGTGGATTTAACAGGTAATTTGCGCCTCATTCCTCCTGTAATCATGATTCATGATGATTCACAAAGAGCGCAATCAGCCATGAATCAGGCTGACGTTATCAAAAAAATGTTAGTGTCTTTTCCAACTACCTCACCCCCTTTCTCTCAGGGAGAAGTCAATTCTCCAGAATTTCTCACTTTCCCTAGCTTCAGCAACTTAGCCTAATTTATAGCTTTTAACCGTAGCCGCAAACAGTTTGAAGAGAGAAAAGATCAGGCTTATGCTGACAGATACACGAGACTTGTCAGTACCAGGGCCCGCCCTTTCGGCATCTCCACCAGTTTACCTGGTACTCTGGCTGCTTTGCGGTAGCAACAGTCCTACATTTGTAGACGGGAAAGATGTAACAGCTTACTGTCTCGCTGACAACAAGCAGTTTCAAAACTATTAAGCCCTGGTACACTCTAGGGTGGAGATTTTCCTCCAAAACCAGGGAAGAGCTGAGGCAAGCATGGCGCCATATTCGTTCAGCCCTTTCAGTCCCGACTCTCTGTTTACTACACACTTAAGTTGTCGTCAGTTCCTCTGTACAGTTCTCACTCATTTCCATCATTGAGGAGGAAATCAAAGCTGTCATGTTATTTACATTGTGTGACTTTGCAGAATCCGATTTCGATAATCTGAAGGAAGAGGGTTACGGGAACCACAGTCATTGCGTGGATCACTTAAACCCAGACCTACCTCGTCCTACTGAAGCAAGAGCTTCTTGGCAACATCGTAAGTTTTAATGGATGGTCCTTCAAACTTGTGTGCAATTCCGATTTCGTGTCCTCATTTATAGGAATAATTTCACCTTTTACTCTCAGACTGCATGCTATCAAAACTTCCTCATCTCTCATTTCCTTTAAGTCATTAGAAAGCACGAATTCCACGCACACATTTCCATTCATTCCGAGAGGTGCTTTCGTGCTGAGTATTTCATCAGTTGAGTTGGTTTTCTTCAATTTACTTTCTCACAGAAATTACTTCCTTTTCTTCCCCAGAAGGTTATTACCTTCCCTCCTTTCTCTCGTCCCGCAAGTTTGTTTTCGCTCTTAATTTCCAGCCGTCGTGTATACGCAACCGATGAGTCTGTTACATTAGCAGCAAATTACGACGACGTTCAAGTAAGTGAATGTTTTCTCGCAGGTATGCAGAACCTTGCCATCGCCTGTGCTCTCGTATGCCTCATACTTCTCGGTGCAGCCGTGGTAGTCGGTCTCTTTGGCATTTTACGACGACAAATCAGTGCAGTTCTCGTCACGGGTGTTATTTACGTCCTCGCAGCTCTATTTGCTCTTTTCACTCTGGCCATAGTTCATTTAAAGCACAAAAACCGTCACGAGTCAGATCCGCTCGACGTTTGGACCAGGCTCACGCCGGACTACAAGGAGTTCAGATCTGCCCGGATTATTTCGCACGGCTGGTCTCTCCAGCTCGCCTGGGCTGGAACCATCATCTGCGTCCTAGCTAGCGTAATGTGGATTCTGTTATCAAAAATCATGAGATATAATCCGATTTCCTTCCTTCCTTGACCCTGGGCCCAACCTGTAAATGCTCAGTATTATTTTTACTAGCACTAAATTAAGACCGACAGTGGGCTCTCTCCTCCCTCATCCCATACACCGTTTCCCTTTTTCTCTACCAACTTTCCGGTAATCTTTTAAAATCAGCTTTTGCTACACACACACTCTCAACTCCTCTCTTTCTCTCCCTCCCCGTCATGCCCCCACTTTTCCAAATGGATTTTCATCTCTTCTCTGAGCCACAAAGTACTCGTACCTCATCAACTTTGGCTCAAAACTTTGAACAGTATTTTCACCGATTCGCTCCGCGATTCGATCAACCAAATTACAATTTTCCATCAACCAATCTTCCAGCATGTTAATCTCGTTAAGATCAGATTAGGAAATTGGGAGCATATTTCCAGAGTGTGGTAAAAAAGCCATCTATAAAGTCATACATGGCCGCGATACTTTGTCGTGTATGTCATGCTCCGATTTTGCGTGCCTAGCACCTCTATCGACAGATAATCAACCTTCGCCAACGATACGTGACCTAAGTAAAATTGATGTCAATGTCACTACGAAACTAAGCTTAGTAGTAGTGGATAGAATATGTGCCAGAACATGTTTAATGTTACAGGAGACTTATATACCTGTGTAACTCTGCTTACAAAAATTTACAGCCGAAAGGAATACAAAGACCGGGCTGAGAGCTCAAATTGAGGCGAGTTTCTTTTCATGGAAGAAAACTCATAGCTCTAAAAGTTACTTGCTGAATCAGTATTATCGGTAACATATAAAGAGACCGTGCTTAATCTCATGGTAGGAATTTTTCAGTGAAAAAAGTTTCAATCACAACTTTCAATAGACACTAATACCCGAACTCGAACTTTCCGATCTACTGAAAATGGTCTTGGAACTTTACGTATTGCCGAGGACTTTTAAAGAAGCTGCTACAATAACAAGGGCGGCCAAAGATCAAAGCCATTTATTTACAGAGTAGTAGCATTCAATGTCATTCAAAGTTGTGCATCCACTGAAAGAAGTTCTTTTATCCATGCTACTTATAGTGTGTGTTTAATGTTAAAGGTAGGAAGGTAACAATAACTATGCATAGGTAGCTAAAAATATTACCAGAGTAGGCAAAGGCTATTGAAAAAGAAATCCTTTTTTTACGTGCACACAGTTTGCAAACTTGTATACTGGTTCTGCATGTGCTCATGTATGTGCATTTTCTGTGATTGATGTCCATTACACTATCCATACGTACAAGCAACTACTTGAGTATTTAAGTGACTGTTAATTAAAAATAAGGAAAAGTTTCATAGAAATTAATAAACAATTAGCCGCAACCGAGTTACGATCCTGTGAGTAAACTCATCTCAGCTCATACTGCGTGCATTATACTCACTGCTTGTGAAGATCGAAAACGTTTTGCGCGTCAATGGTTCTACCTGATGAGTAGGTTACGTTTACTTACTCGTGTTATTTCCATAAAGAGCTTGAAAAACGTAGTTGTAAAAAAGGTTTGTCAAAAGCGTGGAACTGTCAATTAAAAAAGTTGTAAACAATCTTGTTGATCTCACCTTCTACGTCTTCAGTCTAAATGAACTTCAGCCTCATTAGAGCACCTACGAAGAATTGCTGATTATGGCTGTGACTTGAAAGTATATAAATACCACTACCGTTCAGTCTTTGAATGCATTTCCTAGCACCCCGTGGCCATTCGAGTATACTAAGAACATATCGGTCAAGATAAGAAACCTCATCTCCTGCCAGCTTCAGTTTTTGTAGTCGAAAGTTTAAATGGCGTTTAAAATATCTAGAGCAGGGTCTGGGGTGGCCATCATCGTGGCACTTTTCTGTGCTTCAGTGAGCAGGTACGCAGTTGAGAGTAAGCCGCAAGAGTCCGACACGTCTACCGCTGCCAAGAACCAGCATAGTAGTCGATTAACGGCTGATCAGAAAAACGCCAAGTTTCTTCACACAGGTGAGCAGAAACAGCTGACGGATTCGGTTGAACCAGTACCATCTCGGTTGAGTAGCGAGCACAGGTTTGGCAACATGCGTGCCTTTACGGAGGCGAAGGAAGGCAATTCGGTCGATGGTGAAAGCAATTTGCTGGAGCATCCACTTGAAGGTAAATGAACAGGGCATAGGAGATTTCAAGTAAAAGCTACCTTTGCTAGAAGGCAGCCTAATCTGCTGAGTCAGTATTTTAATTGCTTATAATTTTATTGAATTCATTCCTTGTCATACAGGAAAGCATCGGGCCAGGTACATGGGAGAAGAAGCGGTGCAAACTGTGAAAAACAAGTTCAATGAGAAAACTGGCGAGCTCGCTTGGTGGTATCTGAAGAACAAGTATTTGCGCAAGTGATGCACATTGTAGGAATTAAAAAATATTTGGTTCATTTGCCATTGTTCAATCTACAATAAAAAGAAGCTGCAATTGTTCAGTTTGCATTAATACGGCAATTTTATTCACTTGTGTTCTCGTTTTTACACACACTTCGCCGTTTTGTATTACTTTCACTGGCTTTCTTCCTCTAGAATGCCGGTAAATTCAAAAGAGCTTGTGTACCCCCTCCCCCCATATGACGTACAGCATATTTAAGGGAAGAACACGTGCGAAAAATAGACAAAACCTTTGAATAAGAATATTGTAATCATCAGAAAACATTTAAATAAAATTAAAAGTTCTGCAGTGTTACAAAAAACTGTCTGAGTTAGCAAGCGTAACGAGTTTTAAAGAAAGGCTATGCATAGGCTTCCACGAATTGTCCTGGAATATTTGTACACTGTTGTATTTATTTTCAGATCATCAAAACACACTTAATTTAAACGAAGTGATATACTTTAATGTGATTTGAAAGCTGACCAACAACCATGGCCACCACTGATACTTCTAACTTTTGTAACATGTAAGCTTAAAATTTAACATACATAGCTGTTGTTCATTGTTAGTAAATGTTATTTTTCACCATCGTCTTGATTTCCTTGCAGATGTTTCGCAACAAAAGCGCAGTATGTTTGTCCAAAATGTGGGGTTTCGTATTGCTCTAGTACCTGCTACAAGAATCCAGAAAAACATCTTGCTTGTTCTGAATCATTTTTTCGAAAGTGCGTGGAAGAAGAAATGAAAGCGGGAATGACGAGTCAAGCCAAAGACGAAATGGCGAAAGGCATGCAAGAAATATTGCAACGGTTTAATGCTGACCTTCAAGCAGATAATGTGGGCGATTATGCAGAGGAGGCGGAATCGGATTCTGATTCTTCGTTAGGTGAGGAACATGGCATGAAAAGATTCAAAGTATCGTAGCAGTGCAGTCTGTTCGAGCAACACTTTGATTTTACTAGCTTAACTCTGATTTGATATTACAGATTCGGATGATGACGAAGATTTGGAAAAGCGACTACAAGGTATTGACCTCGATGATGCAGAAGAAGTATGGAAACGACTTACGCCGGATGAACGGGCAGAGTTTAAAAAAAGATTGGAGAAAGCTCGGCTGGACGGGATTGAAGTCGTTGCCGATCCATGGACTCCAGATAACGATGTAAAGTTGATACAAGAACTCAAGCCAAAATCTAAACGGCAAAAGTAAAAAACCTTAATGTGCCCTTGCGACCTTATGTAGTCGGCTAACTCTTAGGTGTTCACTTAAAATGCTTGTTTCGTCAATGCCAATTGGAGGACGGGGAGCACACAAATTGACGATAAATCTGCGAAGCAGAGTTTAAAAAAAGATTGGAGAAAGCTCGGCTGGACGGGATTGAAGTCGTTGCCGATCCATGGACTCCAGATAACGATGAAAAGTTGATACAAGAACTCAAACCAAAATCTAGTGGCAAAAGTAAACAACCTTAATGTGCCCTTGCGACCTTATGTGGTCGGCTAACTCTTAGGTGTTCACTTAAAATGCTTGTTTCGTCAATGCCAATTGGAGGACGGGGAGCACGCAAATTGACGATAAATCTGCGAGCACAGCCTGTAATTGAAGGTTGAGATAAGTTTTAGGACAAGTGTTCAAGTGATTTTGGATGAAATATTAACTTAAGATTTTAAAAGGAACTCACATCAACAGTTTGTGGCTGGGTGGATTTCATTAAGTTTTCCTTCCGTATACTAAGTACACCCACAGCAAATAGAGACAGCAACTGGATCGAATTATACGCTAGCATCAAGTCCCACAGCTGGAGAACTTGCTCAGCCGGAAGATATCCGCTAAAGCCTTTCATGAGCCACTTAAAGACCACTCGTAACCTGTTCAATCATCGACAAGGCTAATGGAATAAGGGTTGCTGCTGGTAGAATATTCGGTGTTGAAAGAAAATGGTCTTACGGTAGAACTCGAAGTGATCGTAGATGGAACCATAATTGTGGCTCATGTCGATGCAACAATTTTTCGAACAGAACGCAAAGACCAATGATACCGTTCTCATTAGATGAAATTTCGTGTAGTCGGAACCAGTATCGGATGTAAAGTGCTCTAAAGGTGAAATATAAACTCTCTGGCTCGTCGTATAAGTAGCAAAGAGGTGCGACTGTGTAAAGTTCAAATCCATGATGTTATTGGAAACAGCTGGTCCTACTATGCCAAGGTAAGTATTTCGTACTTTAAACACAGCTTACCGTACATCGTGAATCCATGAAATGGTACGACTCCATTTGGAGGATATATTACAGATGAGTCACCATGATTGCCTTTTCCTTTCATTACAGCAGTTAATGGCGTCTTACTACTCCTTTCAAACAGCTCCAGTACGCTTAGATCTCTTACGAAGTTCAGGAGGACCTGGTACAGAGAGTCTTCAAAGACGAAATATTGATCATCATTGGCTGCCGTCAAATGGACATCCTATAATTACAGATGCCGTGAGTTTCAACATAGTCGACCCACTTTAGAACAAGCTCAACAACCAATTCAGGGCAACCAACAAGAGTACCTTCATAATAAGACGATCTATGAGCAATTCGCATTTCAGCACGGATTGTTTCAGTTCCTGATAGTAAGCTCGGTGCTGTTTTGTGAATATTTTAAGTTATTTTCTGCCTAACTGCACACTCTATAAACTCCAAGTTAAATATCAACTTTACCTCAGCTGTAACTTGAGAACCCAGAATTTGCTGCCATAGTTTTGCACGTAAAGCTGGAGGGCAGCCCTTCTTTAGATACTCTTGGGCCACAGGAGCTAAATTCTTGGCTATAACTTGATTTAGAAATGAAGAATGATGTCAGGTTTGTGATTCACACGGAAGATATGATTATGCAAATATACAGGCATACCTAGGCAGGTGTAAATTTTTTGTTCAAGTTTGCGTAATTTCATTACCCATTTCACCAAGTCTGTTCCTTTGAACTTGAATCAGCTTTGGCATGCACCCGGAAATGTAAGCACCATGAAATTCCTCCGAATCCATGTGCCTTATCAAACCGTAATGAGGTTCTCCAGTTGTCAGCTCACCCAGTAGGCATTTCTAGGCATTAAGAGTAAAAAATTACTGTTCCGTTTAAGATGTGGTTACTTTTCTATTCTATTATCAATTACCATTTCTCTGAGAGACTTGACTTTAAGAGGTATCGATGCTAAGGAGCTCCACAACCTTTCAATGCTGGAGTTGTTATATGTTCAAAGTACAGCATGTTAATTGCGTTTATAATTTGAAATAATATATTAATTTCCATTTCAACCGATTAATATGCACAAGTAAGCAAACCTGTTGAGCTGGTAGTTTGGACTAACAATTTGTAAAATGCAGTCCAGAAAGTCTTTAGGTGAGTAAACAGGTCGAAAGCTGCTAAGATCTAAAATGCAAGTTTACAAAGTTTTATAAAGTTTTGCGATGATTTGGTTGCACCACCCTTACCCCTTATTATGTCTTACCGACTTCCCACTGACTGAATTCTGACCAATTTTCCTCAATTAGTTCTTGCTCAGAGTTAAGTCTGCCACGGGCCAAAGGAGCATTTAGATCGGCAGCCATAGACAGTACGGATTTCCATACTCTAGTTTCCCACGATTCCTAATAAGGGAAAACAACGCGTTTCTAATGCACTTTTATACTTTTGAGTACTGGTTTTAGTAACTGATTCTAAAGATTAATGTTTACAAGAAAGACATTTCAGAATTACCTGGTGTTTTCTTATGTAGTCTAGCGGTTCCACTGCAGTTGACTTAACTACATAGGATCTGTCTTTCAAACAATGGTACACCATATTTCGCAGACGGATTTCCAAATTTCCAGCTTTCACTTGGAATAAAAGACTATTTCTGAAATCTTTTAACGAAACTTCTTCAGATGTGGCTACTTTCTGTCAGACAATAGCATAGGATAAGGTAAAGATTAAGTACCATCTAATGTTCATACATTATGCGTTTGAAATTCAACGGCCGTCATACCTGTAGCTCGTAATAGAAAGAGTTGTATTCCAAAAACTTCTTCAGGTCCCCAGATATTTTGGTTGCCAAAACGTGGATGTTGACTTCTCGAGTTAATTCCATGGCTAAAAGAGTCTGCTGTCGAGTTAGCAAACTTTAAACCTGATGATTGTCTTACATTGAGTATTAAAGTCTAATTCATTCGTATATTCTCCTAGTTTCCCTGACTTAGACGTTTCTCTCCATTCAACGTATACATGCATGGAAGAGAAAAGCTTACAGCGTAGAAACACTGACCAAAGCACTATGTCCTTTCGTGGCTGAGCCCGTTAAATCGTTTTTCCAGTTGCCAAGTTACTGCAGAGCATAGGCAATCGCGAGCAGCAAAATTGATGATGCTCCAGGGTAGCTGAAACGGTGGCCCATCAAAGGTACGAATTTCTCACTTGTGGCAAAAATAGTGGCCCATGAGGGGATCGAACCCGCGACCTTCGCGTTATTAGCACGACGCTCTAACCAACTGAGCTAATGGGCCTTGTTGGTGGAAGTGTAGTTTCTCTTGGATATAAACTTACGCAGTCCTATACTTGATGTGTTGCTGCTATGTTTCAAGCAAAACGTAATCATCGTTACAACTCGCTGTTACTATTCTAATCTTAAGGTCTGCATCGCCAATTATTCCATTTGTCATGCAATCCCTCTAAAACCTCGCGAACCTGCCACCCTCTCCAGTGCAGAGCTTTAATGTGTGATGTGATTTTATCCTGCAGTAAGGCAAAGTAGCGGTACCGTGTTACGAGAATAACCACTATTTTTTGTGCTCAACTTCTTTTCAAATTCTCTTTGATCTCGACAGCTTTACTTCTAATGATGAAACACGCATAGTAAAACTGACCAACGGTATCAGCTCAGACAACGGCATATTGTTCACTACCCTCATATTTTATTTGCAAGTCCATCAAAATTTACAACAAAGGATTAACTATTCGCCCAATCAGCACAGGCCCCGTTAATCGGTCATTGATAAGAAACAAGAAAGGTCTATCCAGTGTAAACACAGATGGCGAGGAGATGGGGTAAATTTGGGCACCTGTAGCGGCCGCCACAACGGCCCCTTTTTCATTTACTTCCACGCTGGCCTTGTGAATCAAATCTGACACGGCCTGTTTGCTTCCACCCTCCAAAATGCCCGAAAGGTCACCACCTCCTGGAGAAAAGGCCGATTCCAATCCCAGCTAGAAAAATCAAAGTTAGCTACATTGTAGACCTTTCATTACTCAGTATTCGCGTTTGGATCGTTCTTAGAGTCAAAATTATCAAGCTTTGGCTGTAATTCAAATCCATGTTGTCCATGAGAGCAGCTCACCTTCTGCATGACATCCTTCAGATGATAGGTAGAGTCCAGTTTGAACTTCGGCATTCGCAAAAGCACACTCCTCGGCGTAGAGTTGATTTCCGAAACGAGCTTGTACAAAGAGAAACCTTGCAACAGGCTCTCTGTTTCCTTAAGACCGGTCTCTGGCTTGATGAGTATCATTTCAAACCTGGAATCTTTGAAAGGAACTGCAATACCGGTGGCATTCAGCTCTGGCAGGTACGAGTAGCCAAAGCGATGCTCTATTTGCATCATTGGAACTCTGACTAGCCTTCGATCGCTTTCAAGGTGAAACACCGATTTTGGCGTATTACTGAACGGACGGTCCCATAACGCACTGAAGTACAATGCGTTGGCGATAAACAAAGTAGGCTTCGCCCTCAGTTCTGTAGCATCCACTAACGTAGGAATTTTGTTACCCGTAATTCTAGCTACCCAAGCATTAATCTCATTTGCTGCTTCAGAGCTTTTGGCAAAATCCAGCGTCACGACACGCGTTTGCAGCCTGGATTCAACAGTGGTCTTGTAATTGCGGTCAAGTGCCAACCCTTTCTGCACAAAGATTCCGTTTCCTACTTTGAAGTCAAAATTTTGTCCTTGCTGTGCCTGCAAGTGTGGTATAAATGTGATAAGAAATCTTTAAGCAATTTTGTCGTGATAAGGGTCAAATGAGTGTGTAGCCTTACCTCACTTTGTTGTAAATGCTTGGCCAGTGCTGTGACGAGCTTATCGGAGTCCTGGGGGAACTGGAATACTCGACTGAATTCCAACGCTGTTGTGCCTTAAATGTTTTTCAAGTAAATCTTATCTCAACCATAATCGGTTACCTTTACAGTGCTACGTATTTTCAGATATGCTTAACTCTTCTTACCATTTGCGCCCAAGTAAAGTAAGGCGGCTGTAGTCCGAATTGAAAAGGGGGAGATCAAAATATTTGTCGTTGGAACTGGAAGTGGCCCTTGAGACAACTCACTCACAGCAGAGTACAAGTTATTCGCAAAATCGTAGATTGGGTGACTATTCTCTATCTTCGGCCGTTCCACTGTAGGGAATATTGTGGAAGGGTCCCCGACTCCTTTTGCACTGTACTCAGGTCGAATCGCATGGCTTTTTTCACCGTTAATGTTTATACTTAACACTAGTTTTGAAAACGCTAGAATCGCGATTATCCGCATTTTGACTAAAGTCCCTCTTTAGAGCTACGGCTCCAACCGCTTTGTAATGTTACAGTAGATTAGACTTCGGACTACACATTGTGTCCGTCTCAACACTAGCCAAGCAAGAGCATGAAGAAAGGTTGTAATCCTCGTAAACAGAGTACGTCAGAGTGCGAGCATAAGTTGCAAAAAAACAGTAGTTCGTTTCTTCCTGCTGAAATTCTGCGAATTCTGAGGAAGGCAATGCAGACTTTACATGAGTCACGTACTTGCGCAAGTTGGTGAATTCGTCTTGCAAGCTACACATTACAGGTAAGAATGTTGTTATTTGCGCACGGGAACAAGTCTCTTCATAATCTGAACTTGCAATTTCAAGGCGAGCTGGTTCCGAAGACAACTATGCTCTAATCGATAAAGCGAATCAGGTTTAAGGCTCGTTGCTGTTTAAAGTAAAAGTCATTTCCATTTTATGCAGTAAGGGAGAGATCGTTACGATCGATTTATTCACTGATTTTTCAGATGAGACCTTTCAGTAAACTGTATTGGGAGGCTGAAATCGTCTTTGGTTTTCGGCTAGTTGCCAAAGTTTGCCAGCCCTCCTTGCGCTGCACGTTTCAGCTGATGAGAAGAGTGGGTCTTGACAGCGTTGGCTGAGAAGCCATTGGAGCTGAGCGTTCCATGCTACCTCGTCGTCAATTGGTTCCGTAGGCGCTTGTGAAACGTTGCTGTCGTCCGCTAATGCAGTTGAAGCGGGTACCTCTCTCTGCTGCTGTAGTTTTAATTGTGGCAGACGAAGCGCAATATCTTTAATTTGCATCTGAAGAGTTCGGGTTTCCCTTGCCCGATATGCAATTTTCTTTTTCAAGTTCCGTTTGGTCTCTCTAGTTTTTAAGTTGCTGTAATGCGTTTTCTCAAAGTCACGGAGCAATCGTATGTTATCTAACAGTCCAGATTCTTGTACAAGGGTAGACTCCTCTGCTTTGACTGCCTCGTAACGTTGAGTAACTTCATCCGTCTTCTGTTTCACTTGGTAGACTCTGCTGTTGATATGGTCTAGTTTATTGGTCCCAGCTTCCAGCTTTTCCTTCAACTTTGACATGCATTCCCGAAAGTGTGCTAAGATTTGCACAGCATGAGCAATTTTCTCTTTTATATGATCCAGGTCCTTCTGTCTATCTTCCAGCTTATCCTTCAGAGAATAGTTTTCAGCCTGCAACTGCTCGTACTCAAGCATTTGCAAGCCCTCTCCTTGAAACTCGGTTTCTTGGAGTCTTATGTAAAGCAAATACTAGGCCGTGCCTGTTTTGATATAATCTGGTAAGGGTCTGTACGAACTTTTGGTGTATCCTGGTAACTTCCTCGATGTACTGATCCGTTTCCCACTTCGGTATTCTTCTACCAGTGTTAGAATCTGTTGCAATCTCGCTGACGCTTTTGATTCTTTCCATAAGGCTGCTGATGCGTTCCAGGTGAGTTTGTTCCACCCTGTCATTCTTTTCCTTTTGAAGAGAAAGGAACCAGAGTAACATGAGTCAGAGAAATTCAAATACAGTCGATGGCTCTTATGCTTGAGATGTACAGGGTAAAAGTTTTACCCGTAAACGAATCAAGTCATTGTCCCACACGGCAGCGTCATCATCTTTCGACTTTTCTGCAGCTAAAATTGCTTGGACAACCCGTCTGTACTTTGATTCTAGAGCAGCTTCCAAAAACGCAGTTATTCTTGGAAAACTTGTCAGCCTTGTCTTCAGGCAGCTCTTCTGTCTCTATCACGTCTTCATCCATTTCGCCACTTTCAGTACGATCTCGATGAGCTTTTGATGACATTCCTGCTGAGGTACTAAGTCTCTTTCGTCGTCTATGGTACTTGCTTGTTTTTTCTTCCTCTGGACCTCCTTTGTTCTCAACGATGAAACTTTTTCGAACGCATATTTTATACAACTTGTCTTGCAAAAACGCATTCTTTTTCGTGAAATACTTGTATATCCCTTTCGTATTTATGTATTTATTGATAAGACGCTGCTTATGATTTTGGTAATCCAGTAGTTCTTCAGCTGTTTCCATCTGTTCATCTTCTCCGCTGTCATATCCCATTTCTCCGTATAGTTCGTCATAGTCCTGAAAATTCGAGCTACGTGTGCGCATTGAATTCTTTTGAAACTGTGAGCCTGTGCAAAGGGTCAAAAACGTAGGCCGTCGTTCTTAAATTTCAAGTCATGGCCTTAACCCAAAGTGTTTGCAACAACAGATTATTTCATAAACACGTTTTAAGTAAGGACGACTCACCCCGCTGCCAAGCTAATGGTCCATCTTCGCCATCATATTCGTCAAACGTAGGAGCGAATGTCATGGATTCTGGCCTTGTTAGCTCCATGAAGTTTGTATTAGTAAGGCTCCTATCGCGCATCATACCAGCTTCTTTAGCAACTTCGTCATTTCCTTCATGGTTATCTTGTTCAGAGTTCGCAGTCGTAGTTTCATTTTCAGTCTCAGAGACCACCCTCCTCGGTTTCGCTCAGTTGTGAAACTTCGGCAGTGGAATCTTGCTCTTCCGTTGTTACTTCCGTATCGGATACCTCGGATCCTCCAGAAAACCGACATGGCAGAATCTTATTCAATGAAGCCTGTTTTTTCTAATTATAATTCGATCATATCAGGCTTATTTGGCTCCTGTAGTGGTTTTTGCTACAAGCTATTATTTTTAATTGATATGAAAGTGGTCTTGTCGTGTTCTCAGGTGACGACTACGTAGGTAACCTTAAATATGCATTATTTTCTTAGGGGTAAACATATTTACGAATTGCACGGCTCCTGGAGCAACTGCAATGCATTTTCTGACCGTTGCCGTTATAATATCAGGTAAAAAAGCTAAGATAACGCAGCTCCATCTTTTCCCGCTTCCTCTACTGTCTACGATCCGCAATTCATAATAAACGCTTGTGAAAATACCTAAGATACTCTCAGTCCAATAATATAAACATTTCTTCCAATCATTTGATTACTTAAAACTGCATTCCGCCAATCCAATCTTGCTACCTTTAGATTGACATTAATTTCATACTAAAAGGAGATAATACTTAAAAAATTTCAAACGTTTTATTGGACTTTGTTGAAGTCGTTTGGTCTCTGCCATTGCATTTATATGCTGACGACACAATAATACGATCAATCAACAACGAAACTAACTCCGTCAAAGATTATTATCACATTTTTATAGTAACAGGCATTGACATTTACAGCATTTCTTAACATCATAATCCTTATGTGTAATTGTCATAAACTTTTACAGGTACGAGAAAAAACACTTAAAACAGAAAAATATACATAAATCCATTTAAACGACAAGAACACACTTATTTCCAAAAATATTTCGCAAAAAGTTGTGCATAAACTACAGTAATTCAAGTCCATTCCATTTACACAAAATCAAAATGTCACGCTCTCAATACCAACTTAAGATAAGGAAATTAGGACTGAAGGCAACATCTTGGTTTTCAAGATACAGAAAGTGTTGGTTCATAAGACTGATTGAGAATAACAGGAGTACTAATCAACTTGTGCACACGCAACAAATGAGGTTCTCGCACAAGAAATAGTCTCAGCAATGACTAATTAGGTGACCTCCAGTTATCGCTGTCAGGACCAGCTGAGTCTACAAATACAGCGTCTCTCCCTACTGGAACGGCTAATTGCGATCTAAGAGATAACGTAGGCACTGCGGCTCCCCCACCACGTCTTCTAAATCTATTATTTTGGGCATTCTTAGATTTCCAAAAATTCTTAGTTAATATTTTTTGTTTTTGAGGGGAATTGTTAAGTGAGTTAGAGGGTGAAGGTGCGTTTGTTGGCAAATAGTCAGTAACATCGGCTTCCAGCGTTCTGAGATCCGTCATAGTATAAAAGTTAAAAGAAGGGCAATAGTATTTAGCAAAAACGCTTTCTGTTTTCACGATTTCGCACTTTGACCATGTGTACTGGAGTAATAAGGGAAATCGCGTCAGCCAGTACGACACAAACTTATTGGGAATTTCTCCCAGAGAGGCTTGAGCTTCAGGAGTTAATTCCCGGTAATGATTTTTCTTGTTTCGTAAGGCTCGAAGCAAGTCGCGTACCGAATCACCTTTGTACGTACGGTATTTACGCAAATCTAGGGCTACTTCTGGACAAATGTGGTTCCTCCAATCATTCCTGACAACTTCTAATTTGCTTTCATCGTTCTCTAAAGCCATAAGCAGTGGACAAGTATTTTCATTGCCTTTTTCGATTCTATCACTCACATCTAGAAAAAATGATAATATTTTCTCTTTTGGCCAGAATAAGGGGTGAAGTAAAACAGAGGATGGCTGAGGTCTTCGCTCAGCTTCAGCGGAAATCATAAGTTCGATTAAATTTCTTTCTCCCATGTCGTCTATATCGTTCAGATGGCTCAAATCCGCCTTATTGTGAATGATATTAGCTTGGCGATGGTAAGGTTCACCGAAAGGATGCCTTCCGTTCGTGAGCACGTAATAAAATACACATCCCAGAGAAAATATGTCGACAGCATTTGTTGCTCTGTGATCTGCCACATGAGCATTCAATAATTCTGGAGCGATCCACCCTTCAGTTCCGGGCACACCACCCGAACGTCT
>VRMD01000233.1:18549-32914 GCA_009872375.1 Sminthurides bifidus
AACTTTTTGCAAAGTCCAAAATCAGAAATCATAGCTTTAACGTTCGCTTTTGGACCTCCAACACATAATAAAACATTTGCGGGTTTGATATCCCTGTGCACTATTCGAAGAGAATGTAAATGAGCGAGGCCATCCGTGGCTTCACGTAAAATTTGAATAGGGTCTATGCTATTATGCGAAAATTTTCCCTCTATCCAATCACTTAATGTCGCATCACACAACTCCAGCGCGATATAACGGAACTGCAAATCTTGCTCTGTGCAAAAATATCGAACAACGTTTGGATGCTCGTCGGATTCTTTCAGTAAATCAACTTCACGATCGGCGAACGCAAAACACTCTGGAATGACTCTTTTTACAGCAACAGCACGATTTTCGAACCTTCCTTTGAACACGAAAGTACCTTCGCAACCCTGGCCGAGTACCTGCGAAGGGTCAAAGCTGATTTTCCCTACATATACCACCCCGTCTTCACTGATTGAAGATGAAACTTTACGAGGAGAAATTGTATTTCTTTCGCAGTTTGAAGAGTACCCACGTAGTTACGCACCCAATAGCTGTAGATATTACTACAACCAATATCGTATTTCTTTCTTCTTTTGCCGGTTCAACTTTCGGAAAAACAGGGAGTGGGAAAGTATTTGGACTTGAGTTAGGATCCCGCGGAGTCTTTCCAAACATGCCCGACGGATAAATAGGGGCAATAATTCGATCTGCCTGCGATTCGTTAGCAGGTTGCCGAGGTTGAGAGGGGTCTTTATTGGCAGGTAGAGGATTTTTGTCGCCCTCAATTTGCTGCAATGGGGGGACAGGATTTTCCGGAAGTTCGTAGTGCCCAAGCAACAAGTAATCTCCATCCTCTTTCGTTTGCTGGTTATTATTTTTAAGCTTTTCTTCATCATTCCTTATTTCATGAGGGCCTTCAAGAAGCGGAAGTTTTGGGTTTGAAGATGAAATGGTATTGTATGTGTCATCCACCAATGATGGCACAGCATATAAGCCAGTTGGACACTCCCCAATGTACAATGTCGGAACTAACTGGCTATTGTCCTGTGCTACCTCTACGGTTTTTAGCCGGTCCAGGGTCTCTGTAGCAAGTGCTGTGAAGGGTATGGAAATTAAAGATGATAAGGCGCAGTCGATACTGTATAATCCAACAACTGGTAGATTCAAGATTTGATTGCCAAAGCAGCTCTCCCGACGGTCGATCATATGTTAGAAGAGACCCAGAAGACGGCGAGGTAAAATGTACCAGATCTAGAATAACAAAAAGACAATTATTCATTAAAACCATGATTTTAAAGCGTTTCGGAAAAGCAAATTAAAAGCTCAGGCGAGGTACCATAGTCTTGCTTCGACTGCTGGCTCATTTCCATCGAAGAGTAATCTTGAAATGTTACGTTCCATTTTCTTGCTCCATCGAGCATAGATATCGTGTATTCCGTTTTGCCAATCAGAACATTACGTGGGTTGCTGTGTTCGTCATTCGATTCTGTAGGGCATGTTGACGACTCCATACATTTTATATCTCGCTTGTAACCAGTAACAGGATCTAGCGCTATCCACGTGTCCATCTGACAATAAATAGCATAAACTGTTTAAGTCAAAGTCCCCAAGTGTGCAAAAATAATTATTATGAACCATTAGTAAAAATTTCAAATGATACATGTCATAAAAATACCTTCTTCCCGCTGTATAGCAACCCTTCAGTACTTTTACACGGGGCCATCTGAACCAGTTTTGGTATAGTAAATGGTAGCTTCTTTAATTGACTATGACGGCCGAGCACGTACAGTGCGCCGGATCTCGGATCCGGGAGAAAAAACGGCGGTTTCGGGTAAGGATCCACTTTATTCCCAGTTGGAACTCTTATCATGGGCTCGTCTTTCGCCACCCAACGGACTTCACCAGTTTGTCGATTAACTGCAGTCAATGAACCGTCTAGAGTGGATATCAAAAGGAGAGCCTGAACGGGATCTTCAGTCAACTCGGTTCCTTGGGTAGCTTTGATCTGTCCATCCTGTGAAACCATCCGAACTTTATATTCCACATCGCAGACGCAGACGAAGAAGCACTTGACTTATAATACGAGTTTCTCAACAATTCAAATAATTACCTGAGCAACATTCAATGTTTCTTCTGCATTTATCTCTGAATTGGTGGTGCGAATATCAGGCGTCGGCACAGGTACATTTCCGCCGACGCCAAGGGGGTCAATAATGTTCAGAGGCTCTTGAACAGAAGATATTTCAGAAATGCCATTGCTGCCACCGCTAGCAACGCCCAATATTAACAATGATAACAGCAATGCTAACTGTGTTTTCAGCATTTTTCACTGCATCTAAGTTTTAATTTCGGCTTTAAAAAGAAAAATCAACTCTTTGGTACCACAGGACGAAACACAGTGAAGACAGGTGACTTGGTATTGCTAAGAGCAGAAAGTTTTCTTTCACGCAGGTCATTTATCCATAATGTATGCAAAGCATACACGCAATTCAACTCCACGAAAAATTAAGGTCTTTATCCAACTCTTGCTTTTAAGAGCACCAGCCAACACCGTGAAGTTCCGCACGTGTTCTCAACTGATACCGCTGCTCTGCCAACTCTTGAAGTTGTCATTCCTCCACAGTTGTCAATTTACTTTCAACTATTCTGCAGAAGAGCTCATAAGAAATCAATAGTGATACAATCTACTGCAATTGATGAAACCAGGCGTGCGATCCATCCGGTTCTTGTTCCGTGTCTGACGATGGTAGCGTATCCACCTCCAGGTTCCCATATCACTAACCCTCGTAGCTTTTTTCATGGAGAATCTGCCAACAAGGGGTCGTTTTAAGCGATCTACAACGGAAATGAGCACATTTTAATACAGCAGATATTATGAAAAGTAACCAAACTGTAGGCTCTATGTATGACCTTCTACAAATGAACTACTGTTGTGTGGTGACTACCCTGTGGTAAAATGGTATTTCACAATACAGCATAGTGGAATAGAGAGGAACGAGGACAGTTGCATACAGTTCACTGTCTCTAATGGTATTGGATCAGCAACACAAAATGCAACTGAAATCTCTTAATAAGCTTCACTCAATCTAACGTCGAAATCATCAACATTGGCAAGCTTAGGTTCAATTCCACAGAAACCCTACCCTAACCATGACTTCCATTTAAAGTCGGCAATCCTCGCATGATCTGCTTGTTAACTACAAAGTAAGTAGGCTTGTTCATGAAGATTTTTTCGCGTCAACAGACCAGCTTTTCAATGCAACAGAAGGTTACAGATTATTTATCTTTCGGGAATAAGTTCGGGTTTCACCCAGTTAGTACTGTTTCCAAAATTATGAATCCAGGCTAGTCTTCGTCAGTGCTTTTAGAAAAACCACTTACCATGACCGATATTAAATTTCTAGCTGACTGCTGTTTCCCATCTGAGATGAACCTACTTAATAAAGGTCTGCTGCAGATGTGCAAAATAACCCATGCATGAGTCTTCTACCCTTCCAGTACATGCAGTTTTTCCATCCCTAAGTCAGTGCAAATTAGGATCTAAAACTATCAGCAGACAGCAGGTTGGATTAGTCTAACGATGGAATATCATAATAGCGATTTTGCACCAACAAAACACACTATTTCGCATCTGTTTAACTGGATCTTTACTGAATCAGCACATTCGCACTTCAGTGGAGTAAATGTAGACAGTAGACAATGACTGCGAAGGCCTAGGTTATCAAAGCCAGGTGGACTGCCAGCGTGCGAGATGAATTACGCTGTTGATCTTGCCAAAACGGATAGTAAATAGTAGCAAACTGCGGTATTTACGTCGATGCTCCAGTTCAAATCCTCAACTGTTACGCAATCTTTGAGTGGAAGACACATTTATTTAAGCCAGACACATTTCAGCCTTATCACCGACATATTACATAATAATCTTGTCGTGATGAAGTTCCAACTGATCCCTGTCATTGGAAGGACATGTAATTGCATAAAAACTACTTCAGCGACAGCACTTCTTAAAACAGCTGACGAAATAGCGTATGCAATATGCAAAATGCAAGTACTAGGGATTTCTGGTATACTACTCCAAGAAAAAATGTTCCTAAGGCATTTTTCCCCGGACTTTTTTTCACAATGCTATGGTACTTTTTGATTTAAAGTCGCTTGTAGCCCATCAACTACCTTTTTCTCTCATGACCTATCGCACTAATGGCAATGAATGTGTTAAAACAAATACTTACGTGCGGTTTTCGTTATCCAAATATAGTCAAAAATCAAACTTAATACAATCAGGGGTCGACAATGAGGGCCTAGACGACAAAAGCGACCCTTTAGTGTTACTCTGATGGACTTGTCTAGTTGTCACCTTTTCTAATGATTGCAACCACTTAACTGGAACTTGCACTAAATTTTTTATTTCTTCACTACACTGGATTGGTCAACATTAAACAAACGCATAGAATTTACCACTAAAACTATTCTTCAGCACATCAATAGTATTCACCAGCAGTTTCACAGTTTCTGAATCAACTAAAAAATGGCATGATGAAATACTTTATCTGCTATTCTTGATTAAAACCACGGTATACGTATATGCGTTACAATCGGAGAGAGAAACACCCGCTGGCATGCGAATGTTGAGAGACAAATAAACAATCTCACCATGTATTCCTGTGTAGCTTGTGAGCTACCGACCATTTTATAAAAGACAGCTTGTCATACAAAAGCATGTTAATTGGTTCCTTTTAAAAGCAGGCAGGAGGAGATAAACTTATTTTAGAAAGTTCGCGAGAACCAAAGATTAATTAGTACCTAAACCAAGATTTTATACTATCTTTCGCGCTTTTTTGGTTGACCACAATGCATTGACCGCAGTCGCGAATTGTCATTTACAAGCTTCTTAATCCTCCACTTTTTTCCGCAAAGAAATTTTCAAATGGAATTATTTCCGACGAACAGTTAAAAATCCTGATCTTTGCGGTAAGAGCATAATTCGATGCAAACCCTCTGCGAGCTAAAAGTTTTAATCACATTAAAGCATTCAATCTATTCTTCCCAGGGAAAATTTTCAGCGCTGTAGTCTAATAGTGACATTCGACCTCGAGACATTTACATGACATGTCAGCAAATGGGAGTAAATTGAAATTTAGGGTGAAAAGTAAGTAATTCATCTCGAGAACTAAAAGATCGCCCTTGATAGGTTCATCATTTGAGAACTGTATGCTTTGATGGGGTCTAATTTTGCAATTTTGAACGTAGGTTGGAATGGAGTTGCCGTTTGGAAATGGCTAGCCAACGACGATAAATGCGGCATTTGTCGTGCGCCCTTTGACGGGTGCTGCTCCGACTGCAAGATTCCAGGGGAGGATTGCCCACTAGGTAATTGCTGGTCAAGACAAGACTCTTGTCTTGCCTTATATTATACGCGAAGTAAAGTGCGAGAAAGATCGAGAGAAACTCGGCATTTGGTAAAATTATGATAATAATTTCAGTTTGGGGTGTGTGTTCACACTGCTTCCACATGCACTGCATTATGAAATGGCTAGCAGCTCAGCAAAATCAAATATGCCCCATGTGTCGCCAGGATTGGGCTTTAAAATCGGACTGATCAATGTAATTTCGGACGTCAGCATCAAAATCTACTAGGACCTGGCCGAGGCTGTGTGGTCTCTAACAAACCGAATGATTTCTCGAAGAGTGTAATTTAGCGAAATCTTTGGTTTGAATCTGCTGTACAGCTGTGATATGAATTTAGTGTGAACTGAGTTACTAATGTATTTTTCTACTATGCATCATCAAGAGAGCAAAAGCTGATTATTAGATTCTTTCATGGCATGATTTGCTGCCCTATTAAACTTGAATTTTGAATGAATGTTGATTTGTCATGCAACACGATAACTTAAAAACTTCCAATTAGTCAACACCGAGATTCAGTCTCGGAGTCAAGTCAGCATATGCAGGAATGAGCAATCTTTGGCGGAGTACGAGGCTTATATTTCGAATTTCATCTGACTCTAGTAAATCTGCAAACAATTACTTATTACGGTCTATCTAGCATATAGCGACAATATAAATAAATCTTAACTGCTGAGGTAATACATAACTCGGTAATGCTCAACGCTCACACTCTGTACATAACATCAATCAATTGCTGGAGGGAAATAGCAAAATACGGTTATTGACTTCTTTTAACCGACGGTATAAGTGACACCTGTAACCAGGCGACTCTAATCGTTATCCTTAGTATCATAAATAAGCAGCATGCAAGTTCATACGAAAGATATATGAGAACGCATCGATCTGATTTGGCTCTAACAGCTAACGCCTAAACACAGCCGGATCATCAAATTTATAATACTTTTCTTTCCGAATTCTAGTATTCAAAAGATATTTGTTGGATCAGCTCTGTCATAATTGCATTGATTGCGTGTATCCATTTCGCGTCACGTAAAAATCAAGTATATGACCAACTATAGATTCTAGTATCTAGCAATCTTCGTTTTGTTTTAACCGTTTTAAGTAGAGATACAGGCGGAAAAACAACCGACCGGTGGCAAATTACCATGCTCCTAAAGTCTTCTTGAATTAAACGTTCATTAAAAACTAACACACGCTCATCTAACACATTACACTCCCTGGCTTGTTCAAGGTTTCCTGTTTCATAGTCTTGTTCATAAAGAACTATAAATTGTAATTTTACATTACACTGGATTTGAGTGTGCTTACAGTTACAAGATTGGAACTATAAATTACCCAGTCAAAAGGAATCATAACTGCTTGATGTACCACCACAGATATCGTGCTACCTGCAGACACTTAATTTTAATTATCGTTATCATCGTGCAATGGTACGGTAACAGAAGTACGAGCGGGCATGCTGGTTGTGCTACAAGCAGCGCTGGGTGTTGTGCCAGCAGAGTCAATAGAACCTATCGCTGAGAGAACGTTGGGGGTTTCATATCGACTGACACTGAAGGTAGTTGAGTTATTACTTTTGGGTGGGATCACTTCGTTTCGCTGAATGGCTATATTCAATTTCTGCTGGTGATTATTTGGCGTCAGTAGGCTTGTGATCAGGAGAAGCAATCGGCTAGGTCATTTTTTCTTAGGCTGTGCTCCAGGACGCTGCGGAGTTGACGGACGATTGGATGGTTGCGTGTTGCTTTGCATATTATACTGGTACTTTGCTTTCTTCTCTGATGGCTTTAAGATCTGAAACAGAAAATTCATAATGAATCATATTTATTTCCCGCTAGCATTCTAAGCAATGAAAGCAATGTATCAACTGTTATCGTAATGGAGGTTGAAAGCACTCTCTGCCCTGTGATTATATACTTACCTGGAATGAGCACATGAGAGTTTCGTCCACCGACATCATTCCACCTGCATTATCGAATTCTCCGCAGTAATTAGGCGCAGAGAAGAGCGTAACCAATTGCCGCTTCGCAAAAAACTCATACCCGTCTTCAACAACCTGAATAAAGAAATAATTATTTAGACTTGAGCGCCGCAAAAATTTGCACACAGTCTTTTTGCTCTAATCCGCACTTACTTGATGCGCACGACATATTAAGTCCAGGTCATGCCGATTCAAGAACTTCGTCACAACGTCTGCTCCAAACGTGAATGATACTCCCCTATCATTTTCACCCCATCCAGTAACATCCTTATCCGGATCCGACCACAAAAGGTCACATCTGCAAGACAAAATAGCTATTAGTACCGCGCTGAGCTAAAAGAATATGAGTGTTGTGAAGTAGTGCACATCTGATATGTGCTGCCGGATGAATAAAAATCGGAACATTACAGCAAGCCAGTATCTGGAACATCTGTAGGTCGCATAATCCTCCGAATCTGTTCCATGTTTTGGAGATCGGGACTCAGTCCTCCATGACAGCAGAATATTTTCTCATCAATAATTGCTGCGATAGGTAAGCAGTTGAAACAGTCCGTAAACGTTTTCCATAGCTTGATATTGTACCTCCTTTTGCCTATACCAAAAAAGGGAAAAACTTAAAGCACAAGTCAATGTCATTAAAAATATGCAGCGGTGTCGCCATTACTTACACTCGTCATAAAATCCATAAATACGATTAATTGAAGCGCATTCGTGGTTCCCACGTAAGAGAAAAAAGTTTTCTGGATACTTGATTTTGTAAGCAAGCAATAAGCAAATGGTCTCCAGTGACTGCTTTCCTCTGTCAACGTAATCACCAAGGAACAAGTAGTTCGCTTCCGGTGGAAATCCACCGTATTCAAACAATCGTAGCAGATCGTTATACTGTCCGTGAATATCTCCTACAGAAGAAGATAGATCGTTATCATTGAGCAATCCAAAAAGGGCGACCCTCATTTCACATTACAGAGGTAGGGAATAAAGATGAAGCTCCAAAACGTAAGTGCGGCTTACCACAAATCTTCAAAGGAGCCTCAAGCTCAAGTAGAATAGGCTGCTGCAAGAATATTTCTCGGGACTTCAGACACAATCCTCGAACCTCTGCCTCAGTCATTTGCACGGTTTTGCCTGGACGGGTTCCTCGCACTGAGAAGAGCAAAACTCACATGTTTGGAACAAAAGCTCACTAATACAACAATCTTACTAATTTATACACTGTTCCTGAGGCTTATATTTCCTCGCCTTCTTATTCGCAGCAAAAATCATTTGCACAACTGCTGAGCAGCGTTATCTCTTATGATGTGCTGCGCCCTTTCCTATTACATCAGATATTCTTTAGAATCTTAAAACTTTTAAGAAACTCTTGCGAATGTCACTAACGCAAAAAACACGAGGTTACATCCTTTCCTGCGTGAAACCACGGTCGAAACTGTTACTCAACAAAATGCTATTGATTTACATGGACATTCTGTTGGGTCCCATGGGTACTATCAATCATTTGAGGTTACTAAACAATTGAGACAAAAATCAAGGACTCACCTTCCAAAAGTCGAGCTATCATGTTGTCCACATTAAGTTCAGTGTCCGCCATGTTAAATGTTCGCTAGTAAATACGGCGATTACCTTATGTTAAATATGTTACGTTTGCACTTTAGCAGTTATGCTATCTCACGCCCTTCTACAGTTAACTTAACGTAGGTACTTTCGTAGGCTCTCGCGTTTCAGATCGCAGTAAGTCTTTCGTTACGAGCAAAAACCTGAAAGACAAATAATACGTGCATCTGGTCAGACCAAACAATAGCCATTGCAACCACTACTTATTACTTGCTTGCCTACATTCACAACATTCGTACCGTGTACGAAATGGTTACCTTTGTTTATTGCTTCTTTCCAGATTGATTACGTTCTCCAGCAGCTGCTCGTCCTCGTGGAAACTATGCCACCAGACTTGTCAATCTAGCACCCAGCCAAAATAACAAGTCACTTAAGATTTCATCATTTGCCTCAAATTCCCCAGATTTAATTTGATCAAACAATGCAATGCAAAGCCACTTCTATTCTGCAACAAGTTTCAGAACTTCTATTGAGCCACAGGAATTTGTAGAGCTCGCTCTTATCTACTACCCACAAGGGCTCTATTGACACGAACTTCAGATCAAATAGCAGCGCTAATACCTACCTTTTAGTGCATTGTATCTCGTTTCGGTCTTAAATTGTCACCACGCTTACTCTTGGGCCTACACAATAATAAAAGAGATAAGCCAAACTTAATTTTCCGTACAGCCCTACAATTTCGGCTAAATAATTCTGTTTCATCGTAAATTTTATCATTCCGTTCGAATTGTTACCTGATGCAGCTACACGATTGAAAATAAATCCGGGATGGGATACGGCGGTACTTGCCACCCGTAATAATACCGACTTTTACTTTGGCAGCAATTGGACGTCTCACAAACTCACTCTTTTAGTCAGAGAACATTAACTGCATGTATGCTTAACTTCAGCAACACCGGAATTTTGATTAACTCTATCTGATAAATGAAGCGTATCCTATAATAATATTTTTTCTTCTAATATTTAACACCATGTATTAATTTTCAATCATCCTACACACAGCTTTAACGAATGGTGACAACTCCGGGCTCTGCTGAAAACCACTTCGACTCCGACACTTGCCTGCGTAAAACTATGTATGATCACGAGCCTATTACAGCCGAGTCGAGCCTCCTCTCCGCTACCTAAACACCTATTGAATTCCAAGTATATCTAAATCGCCTAACTGTAATCCGTATGTAGCTCGTACGCTAACTTTTACCCATGAACGTGATACGGCCAAATGCTATTCCAATGGTTAACGGTGCTTTAGGAATACATTTGTCGAACCAGATATCCTTGGAGAGTAGACCGTCGCTGAGTGAGTTGACCGTATGAATGCCAATTTGCTGTATAGAACATGTGTAGCGTTTTCAGATTTTATTGTGAAAGCAAAAGAGTCACTCGAGCTTGACCATTTTTACCTGCAGCTGCTGCCCTAGACATGCTATGAGGGCAGGTAATCTTGGTCTCGGTCACATCTCTCCTTCTGCACGGGGCTCAAAACAAAAACACTTCAGTATGCATGACGTTCAGTTTATGTGCATAACTTATACCGCACACTTCTAGGCTCTGACTCCCAAAAGCCAGAAAATTCCAACCATGGGAGTTCAGATATTTCGTTCTTGCCTGTCTCATTTCATCGTTTGATTAAAAGATGATGAGTGGCATCATAAAATGAACATTGCCAGAGGAACAATTTCCACGGAATATGACTCCTGACCGTATGCACAACTTTTAATCGCACCATTCCGCATTATACTCACCTCCTAGCTACATGACGTCATTCCATTGAACCGCAAAATCCTTAACGATTTTGCGAAGCCCGAAGTGTTGTGTTATTATTATTATTATATGAGGCGACCATGCTATCCTTTCACGGATCATGTAAAGCGATGAACGCGTGGGTAAATATGGATAACAGAATATTACGTTTTCATTATGCAGAATGAGTAGTTATTGCGTAACAGAGACTTCTATCGTACTTTCACCAGTAGAGGAAGAGTATCAATGCAATGGTTTCCAATCCGAAGCGTCAATTCTGTATTCAAAATTTACAGTATTGAACAAATCTAGGTACATCGCAAATCATGCGAATAAATCCATCAAGAACTTCGCATACAGCCATTTTCATCCTCGATGTTTTTGGGAACCTGCTAGTTCATCTTCCGCCGAGCAAATGGGCAAAATAGAGCTGGAGCTATGAATGGGTTTCATCAGATCAAAATTTTGTTGAGGATGCTTCAAATCTGCGAGCTTTTTGGCGTAATAATCTGCTACAGAATTGAGCTCCAGGCGTGTTTCTTTCACAGGTGTTCTACCCTGGTGTTGCAGTTTCAGTTTAGCGAGCTGTTTTCGCTTCTCTTTGTTGCTGTCTCCGTTTTGAATTGTGTCCATGAGTACCCTTAGAAATGTTAGAAAGCTTATCAGGTTCAGGAAATCTATCACTTTACATTAGGTTGTGTCTCGTAGGAAGCAAACACAGAAGCAACAAGACTTCATTGACATGATCGTTTTCAGCTCTCAGCTCTAACTTTCTCTAAAGGTCTCAATTACTCAAGCCGTTGTAGCAAATCCGAATTTTCCAAGGATATTTCCAGAATGTTGGTCTTGGTCTTTTGAATCAGGTTCCCAAGACCTTGCGGATTAACTCCTTGGTGCTTGAAATCCTCGTAGAGCATCGTACTTCTTGCGATGCTTGCATCAAGTTGCTTCAATTCCTTCCTGCCGCAAAAAAGCATCGTTATTGTCGCATTGATAAACCGCCGTTAGGATACTAGGAATCAATTCTCTTCTCGACAGCAGAGATCAGAACTATTCATAGCTGCTCAGCTCCTTCAAATTTAAAAGAATTATGAAACAGACTCTCAAATCTCATAACTATCGGTTACATATCTAATCTCGTTTTTAAACCCTTAATACATGTCAGCTACATATTATTGAAGTATAGGCTATATTCTTGCTAACTTGTTTCCGGATGCAGACGAGATTTCATGAGTGATTACTTGATTTCCCCGATTTTTGCTGAAAGTAGTTGCTCCTCAAACTGCTTTTTTGTCCGCAGATTTCGCACTTCGTCAAGTTCTTGCAAGAGGGAGTTGTTTTCCTCGTTGATGATCCGGATCCTCTTTAACAGCGAATCTTTCTTAGGGGGGTAGAAGAACTTTACAACGTGTAAATGCGACAGTATGACTGGCTTCGTACATGTGGGACATGGGATTTTACCTCTGAAAAAAAACGAGAACATGAAACGTGAATATTTACTGACAAGAAAAGGCAGTCTAAAAGTAATGGCAAGGGAGAGTCGCGGCTTACGACGCCATGTTGCTGATTATCTTCTTGATGCAGCCGCGATGAAAAATGTGACCGCATTTTGTGGCAACCGGGACCGGATCACTGACTCGTTCTGCTGAAACGCAAAACGCAAGTAGTCGTATTCATTACGAATTGTCACATTATTTTAATAGACATTTAAGTAACTTCAATAATTTCATCACTATACCGTTGCAAAGATCCTTCTGCATCTGGAATTTGCGAAAGACCCTATTGACAGGTTCCGTTGGTTCTAACGGATGCCTGCATTCTCCACACCCAAGTGAAATGTTGTAAATGAATTGCAAGCGGCAACTGCGTTCAGGCTTATCATCCATGATTATGGATCCTTTGTCCAGTCACAGACCACAACGCAAGCTACAAATGTCATTCCCAAGAAGCTATTTGTGCCATGGTTTTTTATCCCTGGGTTACTAGGTTGCTAAAGCTTGTAGACCTCTTAACATTGCAGCGTAGCTCTTAAGCTGCACTAGCTGAAAATTCTTTGATGGGTCAAAACTTTATCAGGTTGCTGAAATAAATGCGAAAGCAAGTTGTCTCAGTCAGTTTAATTACTTGATTCTATTTTTTAAAACAAGGAGCGCTTTCGTTAATTAAACGGTCTGTTCATTAATATCTGTCTCGTCACCATGACAGTTAGAGTAAGTACTATTTTCTGAATTTTCCGCAAATTACAAACAGTACAAACTTAATTACTGTGTTGTAGCATGGACTATATACTACAGACCATCATTTAAATTATACTAAAATAAACATTAGCAATTTGGTATGGTCAACCATGACTGATTCCTCGTTCCTGCTCCTGTTGACCTCAGCCAGTAGTCTTAATAAACTAATTGGAAGCTTAAGCCATTGACATGGCTTCCACGGATCCTTCCAACACTAGCATAAAGGAAAATCCTATAGATGCTGAGGCTACGGAGTCGACGGTGAGATCATCATTCTTTTCGTCAATTTGCATCAGCTAGGCTAACCTAACACATTAGGTACTCATGAATGCAGCAGTTTCCGTGATGGGCTAACATTCAAAATTCTAGCAATCAGCAGGCGGTGCAGGAGACGATAAAAATATCACTCTGAAAGACGTTTTGCCACCTCATGAGGTAAGGATTTTGTCTTGAAGTCTTATCTCTATTTATATTTCTTATCTATCGGTAATGAAGCAAATGAAGAAATAAAGCGATGCAGGAATCTGTGTAGTGGGAATCCGAAAGAACTCGAGATTCAGAGATAAGCGTCCATTTGGCACAACGCGATACATGGGTCAGTCACGTAGACTTTCTAATGACATGCCTATCAACGGCAGTTGGTCTCGGCAACGTTTGGCGATTTCCCTTCACAGCGTACGAAAATGGAGGAGGTATGCAAGAGTTATCTGAGATAACTTATCTCCAACTCATCCAGACTTTTTTAATTTTACACTAATGAGACATTCAAATGTTACAGGAGCGTTTTTACTGCCTTACTTCGTCGTTTTGCTTTTCGTTGGCCGCCCTTTGTACTTACTGGAATTGGTCGTAGGTCAATTTTCTTCACGAAGTGCCATTGCAATATGGAGTTGCGCACCGATTTTTAGAGGTTTGGATGGATTGATCCCTTGCCCTATTGATTGACTGCAATAGCTTCTAATGTGTATATCGACTACGTTTTTCTGTATTTATTGTAGGGGTGGGTTACGCCACTACGATCATTGGAGCCTGCACATGTATCTACTACATGTCCATTTTGGCAACATGTGTAATGTACTTCGTAAACAGCTTTCAAGATCCTTTGCCATGGTCTAAATGCGACCAAAAGTTCTATCTGGAAGAACATGGCGGCAAAGAGTACTTCAAAAATTTCACCTGCTTTAAGGACCATGGCATAGGCGTCATCCCTGATGCAGTTAATGGAACCAGGAACTACAAGTCAACACATCCTGAGCTCTTTTACTAGTAAGGCAATACTTAAGCAGCTTCAGATTAATTTTAAAGTCTACCTAGCCGGAAATGAGATCAATTAGCGGCCATTATCAATCATTTGAAAGCTACAGGGTTCAGCGGGTGTTGG
>VRMD01000234.1:0-32845 GCA_009872375.1 Sminthurides bifidus
GACACTTTTGTGAGGAACGGAGTAAAAAATAAAATGTGACAGCTCGAAAGTGATAAAAATTGTGAACTGGAACGTGCATATATTAAGTTTTGACAAATATACTCTTTTGCACAGGATAATAAGGGAGAATGCGTGCGTCTCACCATCTTCCACGCTCCATGTCACAGCCTCCTCTCCGCTAATACCGCAAATGACATCACCTCTCAACCTCTGTCTGAGTCCAATTTAAGACGTGACGGCGGGATACCGAAGGATTTGAACGGTTTCATAAAAAAACATGATTTCTTCAAAGAATCGCCTCGACCATGCTTACGACACTAGGTGTGCTGGATGGCTATATTGTCTAAAAAAAAGTTGCCAAAATAAACAAAGGCGATCTGCTAAATCCAGCTATAACTTGAAGTAATAAAGACGCGCTGGGAATAGCCAAGATACCAAGCAAGCATAAAAATCTGACAGAAATTTTTATGAACAAAAGGTATGTCTCGAAATATTTCAGCACGACCGTTAGAAAAACTGTAGAGAGAGGAACGGTGACGACGAACATGCCCAGCAACCTTTGAGCAACTTGTGGCTAGGAGGGAGCAAAGAGGTTTGAGGAGTTCATGGGGGAGATTTGATGGATAGAGGTCGGTTGTAAATTTATATTTTCTTTAAGAATTTTCTCGTTATTAGGCGTTCCTTACTACTACTACCCAAAGTCTCGTTTAGGGGCTCCCGACCACGAGTACTTGTAAGTTGAGACTCAGTATGTGCTCTTCATTTTTGCTCCACGTTTACAAATGTGATAAGCATGGAAATATGGGAGAGTCATATGAGAGCTCACAAGCTAATGTTGCTGGAATAAAGGGTTGGAGAAGCATGGAGAAAGTTGGGGAAAGGCAATGAAGAAAGTGGTGAATGAAATAGTTGGGAAAAATGCGCAAAATTTTGATTTTGTTCAGGTTTGGGACAGAGAATTTGGCTGGAAGAAAAAATGGGATGATTAAAAATTCACAAGAGTGAAAGAAACAAGGAAGGGCTGGAGTGAGGGGGTGGACGAGAAAAAATTTGCTTGGGTCGATCGGATGGGCACTTTGTTTAGAGCCGAGGTAGACTTTGGGACAAAGGACGAGGGAAATGTGAACGATGAAGAGAGGATGAAAGAATACAAGAATGATAGAAGGAGCCGGAACACGAGGAAACAGGTAGACATCGCTGAGCTACTAAAAGGAAAGAATGAAAGGGAAAGTATAGAAAAAAACTGAAAAGCCTGCAGGTCGGAGGAGGCAGAGTGAAGGCACAGTCATATATGAATGACAGACTATTACAAGTAACAAGCTGAGGAGCGGACAATTTCGGAACAAGACAAAAAAAGCGAAAAAGTTCCGCGGGAAGAAGAAATAAATCTTGTCTCCCATCCTACTCTCGCACCATTCACCGTGTCTCCGTTCGATCTAGTGTCACGTTATTTGGGAATGAAAGCCGCAAGCCATCCATTCAGTCCTCCTCTATTTACCAAAGCACATAACCGGTTTCAATGTTTGTACCTCCAATAGACCTGCGTTTCATCAAGGTTGCTTGTCTCGCAATTATAATGTTCTATCTATGCCACTCTCCTGCTCAGGAGAACCTGCTACTTGCTATTTACCAGAGCAAATGTGTGAGTTATCTAAAGAACTTGTTACTGTTGAAATAAGGATTTCATGAGAGCATCAAGAAATTGGTCACAAGGAAAAAAATCTTAAGACGGCCACGAAAGTGAAAGGCGTGAAAATGCTCCTAAGTTGCCTTTGATTAAATTTACTTTTACCCAGAGAAAGGGAGAAGGAGGGAGAAAGCGGAAGAAGTGTACAAGTTGAGCTCAAAGAGCTCCAGAGTGGCAGCTGTACATGGTAACACGTGGTTGTCAATCATTTTTGTCACGTGCCAAAAAGGCTAAAATTAGTTGGCTCTAAATCGATGATTATGATTGATGATGGATACCCTGTTGATGATTATGGCTGACAAACTGGAAGCCAAAGGTTACCAAAGGGTGAATGACGTGCAGTAAGTCGGGACTCAGTAGCAGCAACACGGCGATGCACGTAACCCTTAACAAGACGAGAGAGAATGCGGATACGCGCTCTTGACACCAAGATTCGTACTTGAGAGAGAGAGAGATTAATGGCTTGTCCGACCTACAAAAATGCATCTCTTTTTTATATACTTTCTGCTCACTCTTGACGTGTCACAGCTGCAACTCGGTGACTGCAACTTGTGAGATTGGCAGACAATTCTGTCATCCATGGGCGATACTCGCAACGCTGTACCAGGTTAAAGCACATTTTTTACGCCAATAAGTGCAAAATGGACCGGATGATATCCTGCTTCGTTACATGTTTGATTTGGCATAAAGCGTGGAAAAGCCGAGAGTAGTAAGGCAAGATGTGTACTTTAGAGCATTAAAGCTCAGGAAGACTCCTGGGCGTGAAATACTTGGAGGCAACAACATGAAGATAGTACACGCACAGTGGCAATGACGAATGGAATAACGATGTTTGCACAAGCAAACTCAGATTATCGTTATCCCCATCTAACTGCCTACCCTTTGTTTGCTTTTGCTAAGAGAGAAGAATAAAATTTTTAAATACGTGCCACAGCCTCAAGGTTTTTATCTCGCAAATGGAATCGTGAAAATCTTTAGTACACCGTTTATTTTATCTGAAATAACCCACGTAACTCATTCTGTCCAAATAATAGCTTTGCTGTCGAGATATGAGTTCTAAGACAAGGACCTGCAGCCATCAGTCTCCACATAATGTGGATCAACACCATCATGCCTTTCCTCCATTATCAGCATAAGATTCAAGACGAAGAGGTTGCACTTGATTTAATGGAAATCCAAAGAAGTTTGAAAATAACTTCCATTTCAGCTGTTCAACCAGTGCAGACACAGAAATACTCAAGTGTTCACAGTCTTACAGCAGATGGAATGCTTAATAAGAACTGGTTGTTAGAAACAGGTTTTTGTATCTCCTGTTGCCAGGAGCCGTAGGTGACTGACAAGGTGGAAGAGCTAAGTAAATTGGCCCGCCTGCTCAGGTCAGGTGAAAGCAAAATCCTTTTCTCGAAATCATCGAGAGGCACAGACACAGAGAGCTTGTCAAAAATAAATATAAACTTGAAACTACCGTTGTATTTTTCCCGCCAGCAAAGCCAACCATGAGGGGAAACTCAAGTGGATACAAGAAGACAAGAAGCTGAAGAGACGGAGATTGGAGTGCGGGCAAAGAGGAAAGGAGTATCTGCATCTCTTTGGATTGATAATTATTTGCTTTACACCAATGTTTGAAGATCATTAACAGAAGAAGAATCCAGTCCCCACTTCCATTTCACGTGGACAGACAAAACTGTAATACGCAACAATCCTTCTGTACTCAAACCCAAGTTGGCAAGAGGCGAGTGCAAGAGGAGAGAAATGCACAAACTACATATTTGCCATGTGATCGTCTCTGATCAAGCTACCGACATGAAGCAGGGACGCCGGGACGCGATGACGTGCAGAAAGGAAAGGAGGTATTTTTGGTTTGATGGAATGACTCCATCACTGCTAAAGTAAATACTAATACGGAGACTTTAATTTATAAGCTCTGGAGTATTGGGTTAAAATCTTGACTATTTGTATTCCACTACTTATCAAGAATAAACTTTTCAACCCACAGACAAAGAGGGCAAAGCACCCTTGTTGAAACAGCACAAGTTGTGCCCACCTCCTCGGCCTGCCTTCAGCCTCGCATGAGGATGATTTGAAAGCTGTTACGGAGATGAAACAACGAAGGTTACAAAGCAAAAGCTTTGCTTTCCCTTCCTCCGTCCACCAGTAATTCTCACAGCCCGGCATTACTACGAGGAGCATCAATGAGAGTGAAGGAGTAAATGCGTAAAGGCGTAAGGGATGAAGAGAGGGAGGGAAAGAGAGGCAGAAGATATGCAGGATTTACGTTCGCTATACTCCGTCGGATGAAAGTCGGCTTGGAGCATATGGAGAAGTGAAAGAAGAGGAAAATTAAAATGACACAAGGATTGTTCCCTTCCCTTCCGAGACTCTGAATGATGACTACCGGAATATATAAATGTTTACTAAATTTGCATAATGAATAAAGTTTCCTGGCATTTCAAACGTACAGGAGCAATGTTCACCTCTGATGCACTTAAAATGTTTACGTTGCCTCATGAAGCTTTGCCAAGATGAGAGACGGAAATGCAAGAAGGAAAAGTTTTCAAGCTCTCTGCCTCTTTTACAGCTTCCACTCCTGTCCTTCTGCGGCTCTGGAACAGGTAAACAGTCACTAAAATCTCAGAAGCATGTTTATGTTGATTACTTTTAAGCTGAACTGATTCATCCTCTATTCCGGGAAACGTGCCAGAGAGGGATTCTCTCCTCCGTTACTTATCATCTACTAAGCCCTGCAGATCATGCTTATTGTCAATTCCAATTGAAAACAGGCGTTGAGAAGTCATTTTTCAGATAGAACTAGTTCCTTGGCAACACTCACAGATCAACTTCTTACTTAATCGCAAAACATGCGCAAGCTCATGAGGCGTAGGACATTCAGTGCTTAGTATAGATCTCTAATCTTTAACGTCAACAGCAGCATTGGTTTCAAGATCAAGAAGACAGTATCCATGTGTATGCTTAATTTGAATGAGGTTCGACCTCTCTAGTTGTGGGTTAGCGTAACCTGATCTCATTTCAGACAACGGGGAGACAGATCGCATCTTCTGCCTTTTATAACAAATGCGGAATAAGAAACCGGAGCTGGAAAGAATCATGGAAAGAATGATCATTTTCCTCGACCTTTTTTTCGGATTCTTATTTATTTTCTTGTTAGATGCGTTCTTCCCTCCCACTGCTCAGCCCTGTCTTTGGGAGTAGATAAAAGAAGCCTTTAAAGCGGTGAGTTCTACGACTCGATCGTGTCTGTCGAACCATCTTTCTCTGAAATTATGCTGTAAATTCCGCTCCAGCAGAACTTGGACCGCGAGCATGCTGTGTAACTGAGAGAGACGGTGGAAAACAGTTACAGAGATATGATTGAAATTTCCACCAAGAACTGTACTCCGTACGTAAACTGGTCGATCAAGTAGTGCGTGACATAAAGTAAATTGTTCCTTGGTGGAAACCGCTCCTACACTAAATATGGATTCGCTCTCCTCTTGCTGTGCCTTCACAGCGGTGAAAATGCTATCTTTTTGAGCAAGTCCCTGAGGAGAAAGCTCAATCCAGGATGAGGATGATGGTCCACATAATCGAACCGTAAGCAAGAGCACTGAAGCGCGTAACCAAATTGTTTAGCCTGGTCCCACCAAGGAACAAGGCTAAGTAACTGGTCAGCTACGGGGGATTCCAAACTAAGAAAAAAGTTCCGAGCCGGACCTAATAGAGATTGAACAGGAGGAGATGTAGAATCAACTCGACAGATTCAGAAGCCTTTGTCGTACTCACACAGGGAAGGCTCAGAGGGGTTAGTCCACGAATAAATTCAATGATCAACTAACCCCGGGACCGTATGTACTGACCGATAGTAGTAACTAGAAGGAAATTGACTCTGGTCAAAGCTCGATAACTTGGAGGAACATAAGTATGTCATAAAAATATACAGGCTTTTGATTTCTCTCATAAAATAAAACAGGTCTATTACTTACTACCTACTTTCACTGATCTTTACATGCTTTCCACTTGAACTCCATCGTTCAAATTGTAAGTGCATCGAATCCAATCTCTTGAAACGTGGAACTTTCCCACGCGAGCAAGGCTATCATGGCTGTGGATCGCTCATCTACTACCGGAACTGAATCTACAGTCGGAAGAAATGCATGTCCGGTGGTTGAAAATCAGTTTATCTTTCATTAAAATAGGATTCTGAATGAACGTTTGGACAATCCTCTGTTGTTTACACAAAGTAATGGGTTTGTTGTACATTAGGCTTATCTTAAGATTGCTATAAAGAGGATAATTATCTCGGCATCAAGAACCAAGCCTTGACGATGAAAAAGAAAAGGAGAGAGAAACCAAGAGTGAAGATTCTGTATAAAATTGTCACAAAAAATTCCGCATTGTCCCACTACCGGAGCTGAAGATAATAGGAGAGGAAAATAAGAAAAATCTACCCATCGGTAAACTTCAGGTTGAGCGCTTTTCAAGTCCCTCGTAGATCCGAAAAGCAGGAGACCATTGCAAATGTCTAGCATTATTGTGTTCTGGGTCATCAAGCAACAAGAGGGAATAAATAGAGTTGAGTTCACTTCCAGACTAAGATTAATGACTCGGTGGAAATCGTCTCCAAAAATTTAACACTAACAACAAGATTGTGTCCGCTCCCAGTCGAGCAAATGCGAGAAGGGATTTCATCCTGTCTCAGGTTTTCGCCCGCTCTCAGAGTTGAGTTATTTGGGCGGACGGCTTTTTCTCTTTCTCCTCTTTCCCTTCTTCGTGATACATGCATACACAAAATGCGACAAGTCTCACCATACTGAAGCAAGTACAAGGTCCTTGACTTTTGTCACTTGTCTCGCCTGAAATTTACTTTTGACAAGAACTTGACGTCCCAAACACTGCCATTTGACACTTGGCTGAGCGGAGCAAGAACACGATAATTAACATACTTTGCAAATTATTGCGGAATTTCAACTTTAAAAATAGCTCACTAATTGGTGACCCAAACCCCGAAAGCGGCAAATGCTCATGAAGAAATTCGGCCCATCCAACAAAAGGTCAATGACTATGGATGGGAAGGTCTCCCATTGAGCATTCGCATATAACTTTTCCCTAAGACACTTCAGTAAATCTATCGACAGATAGCTTCTAAGGGTCGATGCGGAGCAGGCAGAATATAATTACGGCGAAAGTTGCATCAAATTAACGTAACGTAAGTCTCCACGTGACTTAAGAACCACTCAAGATGGAGAAAGTTACACGGTAAACGTAGTACCGGGAGGAAGAAAGAATCTATCGAAAATCGTGTTTAACTGATTTTATTACCGCTGAAGACTATGAGAGCTGAGTGAGGAAGGTGGGTCTGTTAGCACTAAGTGATTCAGAGTCAAGTGCATACTTGACAAGGCTCTTGTCTAATTCATGGCTTTCACTTGACAGTGCCACGTTTGGAAGGAATGCCTCGTGTATAAATTAAGTTACAACTTCATCACGCTCAATTTCTTGGCCTGGAAATCTCTCCCTGTTTCGTAAACGGCCTCTGTGGTATGGCACACGAGCCTGAGAGCGACCTGATCCGTTGGGACTTTGAAGCATTCTGGAGGTTCTCTAAGGCGTGAGGGCTGATGATTCGATCCACGCACGTGCGTAAAAAGGATGAAACGTGAACGGAAAAAACGTTTTCTTTAAAGAAACAAACTCGGGTTCACACGATCCTATCTGCCTGATTTGCAGAAAATTCCATTAATTATCACCACGGGAAGAAAGCTTGACTACGTAAAAGGATATCGATGAGGAGCTTGCAAAATACATTGCTCATATGCGTCAGCAACCAGGTGGGTTGGTCGTTCCTACGAGGTAGTCCCAGGAGTTTCATAAATGAGTAAATAATGAAAAGAATGCGGAACAATAAATCAGCAAACTCAGCGGCAACAACTCGGAAAGTGAAAACCACACTGGGTGGAAATCTGACTTTCGCTAGCCACTCAGCCATAATTCTGCACAAAAACATGGAAACAATGGGCTTTTCCTTCCCTTCAGTCAAAATGAAATATGAAAGAGACCGAGCTTTTATAATTACCATTATTTCAGGTACTTGGAGAAACAAGTCAGACCAAGTTTCGATTTCACTTCCTATACGAATATAGGTCTATTCAGGTACTCTTTTTCTTTCTTCTTCCTGGTTGTCATGGAGTGGACTGAAGGCTGTTTCAGCTTTTAGGGTTGCCGAAAGCGGAGAAAGTCCACAAAACTCGAACAATGGATTCGGACTCGCAATCCTCAAGCTGCTACAAGAATATCATGCGTACGGTTTCTTGTACACACATTTCCTTGGTTGGGAAAATATTGTTTTCTATTGTTTGTGCATGCATTCTGCTGATGCTCGGAAACCAAAATTGGGATGAAAAGGTGCTTTGTTGTTTCTCGCTAAACCCTTGCGGTTTCTACCTCATTGTAAACAGATTGTTCCCGGAAGGAGGCAAAGAAACAGCTCCGATTGTTGTCGGGATGATTGGAACCTGGTGAAAATGAACTGGAAACAAATCTCTTCACCAGGTAAATCTCTGTGGTTGGTTCGAACTCCGAACACAACTGAGACTATTCCCTTAACAAAGACGGAAACTTTGGAGCTTAATAAGTTATTATCAAAAGAAACATCTACATGCCTCAAACTCGGCTCTTCCGCTCTCCGATTTCATAACGGAAGGTAAATGGCTTTATTAGCGGCACAACTATTTGCACGAAATGGGAATTAAATACGTGCTGACGCGGACGATAAAACTGCTTGAAGCTACAAAAACAATGCTTTTGTACCGGTAGTCATTGAACAGCTTTTGATTTCACTTTTCTTCAATACAGTACATCATGACTGATTTTCGGAACAGATGCAAGCCCACTTTTGCAACGTACCATATTCCTCCCTCATGAATCGCAAGTAGAATAGAACAAGTGTTTGGGAAGGGTATAACAATAGAAGTTGGACGCGGAAATCTTTTGCGCATAATTCACGTCATACGGAAAAAGCTATCTCATGTAATCCTAAAATTGTGCGTGGAATTCTTGCCTTCTTTATGACTGCAAGTTCCAGGAATTACAGTTAGATCCGTCACTCCTTGGCAGACATATGCGCACGAATGCTCAAGGAACAATAGGACATCATTCCAGGCTTTTTGAATTCGTTATGCTAAGCCATATGCTTGACAGTGAAATATGGACATTTTAAGGGCAATAATTGCAGCCTTATGTGTTGCTCACCACAACGTAAGGATTTGTGCCAATAGTATCGAGTCATGAAGAAAACAGAATACGCTCCTCCTGCTAAATGACAATTAAAGTCGGGAATGCCGCAGATCCTGTATGCTTTTAAAGGCTGTCATATTGGATTGAAAGACAGAGTGCATCAACCAAATCGGCTCCGGGTTAGCTCCAATCTTTTTCTTTGCATGGGGCTTTATGAGGGTCCAAATAGGCTTGTCGAAGGCTCGAGGAGTGCGTACACTACACTGGTTGAATGTGTCAATTCATTGTTTTAAGGTTGGCAGGAGGAACGATAAAGTTTTGCTGATGAAATCAACTCTGAAATACAGGAATGCAATTTAGATTGGGAAAACAAGGGACCGGAAAGCTGAAATAGGACTGAACAATGTGAAAAATTCTTTTGACACACCGAAACTTGGAGGAGATTAATCCCCCGTTTGGAGGCGTTTTACCAGAGGATTACCAAGGTAAAGTACAGGACGAAGTTGATAATGTTGAGAATCCGCGGGTTTTTTCCCTCAGCGACTATCTCCTGGGAAAAGTCGAGTACATTGCTTCCGACACAATGCCCAGCACTGACTCTGCTGGAATGAATTTACGGATTTCTCAAGATTCCCGTAACCTCGGCACACTCACAGTGTGCAGTACAGGTTGCGGAAAAAAATACCAATGAGGTTCGCTCCTGGTAGTAAAAAAAGTTGTGCGGAGCTCATTGTGCAAAGGATTGTGAACAAGGATCACAAGTGGATGGCTTTAGAAAGGAGAAAAAGTGTGACGGGGAGGGAAGGATGATTAGAAGCGGAATGCCGGGTAGGATGAAAAGATTTTACCCCCTTGATTCCGCTGTACGCATTCCTTAAAAAGACTACTTGAAATACAAGAAACAAGTGCAGGCCGCATGAGAGATTCATCCTTAACTTTGGTCGACCAAATGTTTACCCCTTTAAATTCACAAACTTAAACAATTCCCTCAGTTTGTTTTGCTTTTACTGTGGAAAGTATCTGTGGAAATTCTATGATTTTCTACCCGTGGAAAATCCTCTGTATTTCTTTTATTCCGCTGCATTTCTACCTCTCTCTTCCCATAATGCGAACCAAGGTTGTTTTAAAGTCCCTGTTAACTTGTGTACATAAACTACTTCCGGGCGCTGGGCTAACTCAATAACCTGTGTGAAACCTTTGCGAGTGCATACACTTTCCTCGCACTCTTCCACCTTCTCCTTTCCCGGAGAATCTCTTCGGCCACGAGGAGAGGGAATCACTACAGAGTACAGTAAGCAGGTAGAACGGAAATTAACGGTTCAGACTGTCTACCATGTCCGTAAATCGTACTTCTAATGGCCAATGCTGCTCCCTGATGACCTGTTGTGCATGTTTTGAATGCATAGTGGTGTGTTTGCCTTTCTCTCAAAATTGCTTGCTTACCTCGGAATGATAAACTCATTCTGACTTTCAGCTTCTTTTCTAACTCCATCCAGCCGATATCTAGCTTCGGTTAAGTCTCGGTTCAATGGATGAGCTCATGGGCATGTACCTGATTAGATTCTTTCGCACTATGGCAAAACGTATTCTTTGTTGGGCTGTGTACAAAGGGTAGCACTCTTTTCAAAAAACCCGTTACCCGGCTAGCATGATGCAGGAAACGGAAACAGGGCTGGAAGAACACCAAACTCTTTTCTTACCAAGATCATTTCATAATTTCAAGAAGCGTGAAAGATTGGCGTGAAAAATTGTGTTCAAAACAAAGAGGAGAGTACATGCATATGGCGGTACATTAAAACACTGAGGGATGATGAAGAGGAGAAATATTCAAAAGCAGAGACATTCATGGTCCATGTTTAGTACTACGACTTTTATGACAATCTGGAGCTGAATGTAACCGAGCTAATGGCAGAATGTTGTTTCCGAACCTACTCGTGAAACTGAATCCGCGTGGGCTAACGAAGCGAAGATGGGTTAAACGAGAAATACATTCAAGGCTGCATCCGGTCACGCATTGTGATTATGAAACCCTTGACAATATATAACGGCTTGAATTACACAAATTTCTGCAAGCGTAAATTAGTCTTTGTCATCTCGGTATGTGGTGCACTTAAGTTCAAGTCAGATGTTCCAGCTTCCGGAACACTAGTATGCGCAAAACGAAAAGCTTTCAATCCCTTCCTCCATGCTTGAAACTGAATGGGTACTGAGTGTGGAAAATGGCTGGGAGGATGTTTTATGATTTATTCACAATACCACATAAACCAGCTCCGTATCATGACCCTGGTATACTTGTGATAGAAAGCTACAAGAAGCTGGCTACCGAATACCTATCAAACAAATATGTTTTAACGTCAAGTACAAGCCGGTGGCAGACAAAAGAGCACATTCAGAGACTTGAGCAACTCACAGCGATGGTGAAATTCACGTGAGGCTTGGAGGAAAAACATGGATTGAGTGTTATCTAGGGGAAGAGGAGGTGGAGGTAAAGATAACAAAAAGAAATAGATTTCTCCATATAGCTTACGTCTACACTTGGAGGAGGAAGAAATATTAAACCTAAGTTGGAATAAGGTGGCTGGTAGTCGGAGAAAGCGAATTTGGTAACAATTCTATTGCAAATGAAATGCTGTAAAATATAAAGGTTTTCGAAACATTCAGGGCAGATTACAAAGGATCCAAGATTTGCAAAATCGTAACAACAAAGAGGCAGATGCGTAGGTGTAAGAACTGAATGGCGGAGGAAAGGGCGGATGAACGAGAGCGGAGTAGAACGGAAGGAGGGAGAAAGCTATATGGGATGCTAATGGATGAAGAGGAGTCGGGACAAGTGCGAAAGGAATAATGGCAAAGATATGCGAGAGATTACTCGTCCCCGTCCCCCGCTGCGAGGAGGATATGTTACGAAAATCATGCTGTATGACATCACAAGTGCATGACGTTGATGAGATGTTGGGATGCAACAGGGGCCCAAGAGATGACAGATATGGTTGGCGGGAAAAAACGTTACGGAATTTTCTTTTATGTCAACACTCTCGGAGACTCGGAGTTTTGAGAGTCTGAAAAACCTGTAATGCAAGAAGAAGTGCATCTTGTGTAGGATCGTGGAAGAGTGCGTACGGTAGGTTTAATATGCAGGTTGATAATAAAACATAGCTTCTTTGTTTAGGCCAAGATTTGGCCAGGGTAAGCCGGGTAGATTTGACGAGGGGATTGTTCGGAATTTGGAAAATGTTTAAGAGAGCAGTAGTGAACATTAGGAAAGCCGGTGGAGGAAAACAATCTTGAACGCAAATCCATTTATCCTAACTAGCTTTACTCCTTGGATCCCTTCTTCTTCTCACAAACTTAGTTACTGCTCCTTCTCCGGCTGCCTGGGCTCAAATCAAATATTCTCTGCTTCTATGAGCCTTATGAAACACCCTTGACAAGTACACTCGTCGGAAAATTCCTCGGTGGGGATTCATGAAAAAATTATCAGCCTTCATCATGTCTCTTCCCCACTTTCCCCACTTGTATTCTGATGGCCCTGTGACGTCGTGTAAAAGTACACCTTTTCTCTTCCGATCACTATCTCCGTGTCTCTCTCAGGCTCTCAGTTGTTCAACTTCGGAAGACCTTCCTTTGGTGGCATGTAGGTCGTCTGGGTGGAAAATCGGAGCTTTTACTGACACGATCGGAGGTTCTGAAAAATCCTGCGGATTGAAAAACTCTTATCGCAGTTGAGTTTGACTGACGGACGTCAATTGTACCAAAATTAATAGACCAGACTTGTGAATTCCATCACTGCGTGTTCTGCCATGTCTGTGGTGAAAGTTATTGGAATATTTTTCCACCAGCTTTGTTGTCGAGAAAAGTTGCTCAAATTCGCATTCAACTCCAGCTCCAACACACGTGTGTATAAAGGTATGCATTGCATTCACGTCAAGTTTACAGACCTTGAGAATGCTTAGGAAGGAGGAACAAAGGAGTGTGACTGAAATAACCTCCTTGAGGCTTTCACCAAGTCTGGAAATTTTTCCGCAGCTCGACATGTGAATACCAAATATTAAAAAGTGCATAAGGCAAGTTACAAAAGTATTCTTCCGTCAGCTAAACCAACATTGAAAGGAGAGCGAGAGAGAGAGAGAGGGCTAGAAAGAATAGAACTTGCGAGGAAGAATTGCAAGACAGTCCCAAAGCCCAATGTAATGTTCGAAGTTTGGAGCAACTCAAATTGGAAATGAGAAAAGCAGTTGGTAGGCGGAAAGTTGACTGGAAAAGTACAGTAGTAACTGATTTTTGAAGTGGAATATAAAAGTTTCGAGAGAATGGCAAACAGTGTCAAAATACCAATAAGCTGGAAACGTTATAGGTTGCTGTACAACTACCGTTTCCTGAACGGTACGGCGTCGGAGTGAGTACACAGGAGGCAGAAAAAAATGACGACTAATTTTAAACGACTAAATGAAGTAATAATTGGGCGGGACATGGGCAAGGACAGAGAGTTTACGGTTGAATGTGTGTGCGTGCTGGAAACACTTAAGTTATTAAATTCTTAACCTCTTGAACTAACGGTGAATTGAGGAGGAAAGGGGTGGTGGAGGCTTGGACAAGAACCCAAGGGAGATGTTAATTTAAGACAAGAGCATTAAATCACACAAGAAGATTTACCGAAAAGCGGACCGAGGCATAAAAAGAACACAAGGCCGTGTTTACTCTGATGACGGGTGAGAAGTCTGGATACTACATAAAATTAGGATGTAGAGGAAATGGTGCATTGGAAGCGTACATGAGGATTGTCAGCCGCGTATTGCTTTTAAGATCTCCTTCAGCAAACCACAGGATGGGGCGGCATGACAGAGAAGATGTGAGCCTGAGCTGAGAAACATTATACCACAAAGTGTGGGTCGGTTGAAAGGTTGTGAGAGTGAGACGTATTTCCCCAAAACTCCTGACACTTTTCGCCTCGGAATTTAAGCGGGCATAAGGAGCACTACTGCGTGGAGTGCGAGGGAGAAAACATAAGAAATTTGATGTACAGTCTTTGACTCCGTCCTCCTCCTCCTCCTCTCCCTCCTCCCCCAGCTCTTACGTCTCTCTCTCTCTTCTGACTCTCTCAAAGGCATGTAATTAAAGGGCTATTTATTACACTAATGCGTTTGTTCACGGTAATAAAAATTCTTGAGAGAAAAGGAGAGAAATGATATGGGTGGCGGGTGGCTTTCTAAAAACGAAACCACCACTGGAATACGGAAAAACCAAGGCGCGGCTGTCATCCCTGATGAGGAGCGGGCAGCTCCTTCACAGTCAGTGCGACATGGAACAATTTACCCGCATCTCAAGATGGATTTCAAAGGACGGAAATTATACACATTATAAATTCAACAGTACCCACAACAGCTCCTCTATGTAATTCAACCAATTAGTGAAACTCCAGCGGGGCCGATGTCCGTGCAAGTATCACACGCATACGATTACAAACCAAGACAAAGGAGCATCAAAAGCCGGTACTGCTCTACTGGTTCCAGCTGCAATTTCCATCTATTCGCTCCACCATGTGCGATCTTGGACGGAGGATTTATGTCTTGAGATGAACGCATCTGCAACTGCAATAGCGGGAAGTCTGAGAGGAAGTCTTGCTGAGCATTGTAATCGACTGGGATTTTTACCCCTTGGTTGTAAAACTGCTGTGAAGCTCTAATCTCAGCGGGTGTTTTCCAAATTCAGTTTCAGCATTTCAAAGCAATATTCTAATAACGCCGAAACGGGATGACAACCAGGGGAGGAGTAGTGACTGCAATCATGGACGCAATATATCCTCAGTTCCACAATTTGTTTCCAATTTTTTAAGTGCTGTGCTGTGCCACAATCAGCTGTGTCCATTGGTCTTGCACCAGCCTGACATGATGGATATGAAGGACTGTGAGAGATGCCCAGAAAGTGCCAGAAAAGCGAGCCGAGATGCGAACAAAGATGAGCACTTAAAGGAACACGCTGGCTCGCTGAAAAGGCCACAGCTGTTGTTTTGAGAGCTCGTCCGTGAGACATGATGGATATGAGGGACTGTGAGAGATGCCCAGAAAGTGCCAGAAAAGCGAGCCGAGATGCGAACAAAGATGAGCACTTAAAGGAACACGCTGGCTCGCTGAAAAGGCCACAGCTGTTGTTTTACGAAATCTTAAAAGAGAAGAGAGAAGAATGTCTTCCACTCATGATTGAGATGTAACCAGAGCTCGAGGCGTGAGCAATGTCCGTCTTGGAGGATACCAACTATTTAACAAGTTTACTCATCTAATAGATTCGTGAACCAAGTCATTACAGTGAAGAAAAGTTTTATCTCGGAGATAATTCCACACAAATTATTGCTCACATTTCACAGCTCCCCGATAAGATGCCCAGAAAGTGCCAGAAAAGCGAGCCGAGATGCGAACAAAGATGAGCACTTAAAGGAACACGCTGGCTCGCTGAAAAGGCCACAGCTGTTGTTTTGAGAGCTCGTCCGTGAGCAATGTCCGTCTTGGAGGATACCAACTATTTAACAAGTTTGCTCATCTAATAGATTCGTGAACCAAGTCATTACAGTGAAGAAAAGTTTTATCTCGGAGATAATTCCACACAAATTATTGCTCACATTTCACAGCTACCCGATAACTCATAACGTACAGGCAGCCAAGTGCTACGATCTGTACGACGCGGAATACCGCCGGTTCAAAACCAGAGGCAATACTTCAACGCTCTTGGTCAGATCTCTCATCCGGGGAGCTCAAAAGGCTTCAAAGTTTTCATGCAAGCTGACAACTGAAGTTACCCGACCTGAAGACCAGATTACTGAGCTACTGTTGTCTGAAATTCTGAAACAAGAGTCTCTGTGTATGATAACTGAATCGTGAGATGCAGTTTCACAATCATCAACTAATTGACGACTGAAAGCACAACCTCAGAAGTACCGACAAATTTACAAGCTTGTATCCGGGACAAGAAATATGACACCGGCATGCATAGCATGCAATGCAAGTCGTGATCCTGCACTTAAACGGTCCAATGCTAATTCGCATCGGTTTGAATCTAGCTGAACTGCGTGCTCTGTTAAATCATTCTGATGATTTCGGATGATTTCGGATGAGGTAACATCGCATTACAGAATGAGACCGAACGCACTTAGCGGTTCGGTTGAAACCTGACAGGAGTTTTAGCGGGTTGAATCGGAATCAAATCACCAGATTGGAAATTCGGCGTCGCAGCAGCCAAGAAACTAAAATTAGACAGACACTTTGTCAAAGCTTAGAGATGCGTGAAATACCCGTCTGCTTAAGTTTCATACGCAAGATGGATATGCTGGGCTGAATGAGACTGACAGGAGAACTGCATGGCTCAATTCCTAAATTAACTTATGATCCTTACGAGATGGAATCGCGTGCGATCCTTCGGTTATAAATAGCTAAACGAGAGTGATACAAATTTCTACCGTTACTGCTCGCCCACGGCCTACCGCATTCTCCGTGAGTGTTTGATGCGAAGTGCCAGACCACGCTACACTGCAACTTGTTAATGCCGCAGTTGTCTTAAATTTGTCGTGGTAAGTCTAGATTCTGGAGAGCGTAAAGCTGAAATCTGCATTGATTTCAACACGTATTTTATATCATCATCATCATGTCGGTCTCATCAAAAGCTATGAACAGCTAAGCACCGAAACGTCCTGGTTCTTCTTCAGTGTACTTAAGCACTGCCGACCACGGTGCTGTTACAGGGAAAATGTCCTCCGAACTACGGTTATGAAATTAAATGAGCAATTTAATGGCGACTCTAAACTAGAATGGGGCACTTTGTACTGAACAGTCTCAACTCCGGACCCCGGGGTTAGTATACGACGGTGAGATGGATCTGTCATGGCATGGTGTATGAAGTTGCATCGGCGCGTAAAAGTGCTTTTCCCAAAGGATCTTAACTTTTAAGATAGTCTCTCTTTGTCAAATTCGCTGTGATGAGCCTCTGCATTGAAGCAGTCTTTTAGATGAGCCTAATCCAGCAAGAGTAAAACTCTCATGCTTGTGGCACGGCGACGAGAAAAAACAAGGACGAGTTTTTACCCAAAATGCATTTAGTGTAAAAGCATTAAGTTTATTTTGGTTTCTTGTCCTTCAAACCTGAGCCGAGAAAATAAATAACCAATTACGAGCTATGTTTTCCGTGACCCGTGCTACATTTCAAATGTGTTTATTCCTACTCGTTGGCGATGCTTTCCACGTAACTTTTAACTAAGTTCGGTTGAAACCTGACAGGAGTTTTAGCGGGTTGAATCGGAATCAAATCACTAGATTGGAAATTCGGCGTCGCAGCAGCCAAGAAACTAAAATTAGACAGACACTTTGTCAAAGCTTAGAGATGCGTGAAATACCCGTCTGCTTAAGTTTCATACGCAAGATGGATATGCTTCCGAGATGGAGATGTTTTCCGTGACCCGTGCTACATTTCAAATGTGTTTATTCCTACTCGTTGGCGATGCTTTCCACGTAACTTTTAACTATCGCCCACGCCCGCGCACACTTGTTATCATAACAATCAAATGCAGCTTGACATTTATGCAACAAGCTCGCAGAGCTTAAGTAAATGAACATTTCCAGAAATAAACCAACCAAAGAGCTGCAGCTTTCAATTCTGTAGTAAAAATCTGTTTTCAAGCCCTCATTTTTCCGATTTTATGCCGGGCCGCAGCCTGCCCGAGGGCAAAATAACAAGCCGCAGTCGCTGGTCCAAAGTGTCACAGATTTTATTGCATCCTGCAGCAAGATCTTTTTCTTTACATGGGAGCTTTGAAAGCGATGGGATTTTGTACGGTTGTTGGTAGAAGCTGATGAGAAAAATTCTGGTTCCTCGTAATTAATTTCTGGAATCATTAAGATTAAGACCTAAGAATTCTCGTTTTCTCGGCTTCCTTTGGGTGAAATCCTATCTGCTAGTTGTACCAGCAGTGTAGATAAGATTCAAAAAAGTTGTATAAAGTTGGGGCAGGTCACGCGGCGTCACTAAAGCTGTTAAAGTCAGAGAGGAATTTTTAAAATTCCGATTGGATCTTTACGATTTTGTTCAGGTGGGAAAGTTGTGAAAGATGTTCTTTTTACAGATGCTCAACCGCTGAGAAGAAGGTGGTAGATTACGGCTGGCGGCGACACTAGATTATCTGGAGGAGATCTCAGAAGCGAAATCGAGTCTGTATATACAGGAGGTGGGAGCAGTAGCATGGAGTGTGCATCCGCTCCTCGTACTTGAGCTAGGACCCAAAGCCTCTTTCCACAGCAGCGGCGACACTAGATTATCTGGAGGAGATCTCAGAAGCGAAATCGAGTCTGTATATACAGGAGGTGGGAGCAGTAGCATGGAGTGTGCATCCGCTCCTCGTACTTGAGCTAGGACCCGAAGCCTCTTTCCACAGCGAGGGCACAAAGGAGACAAGGTGATGGTGGCTGAAATAGTGACAGTATGAGGACGATAAAGATCTACGGGGCACGTCCCAGGGAGTCATGATGCGGGTAGGTAGGTGGCTAAGATTCATTTAGATGATCGAGAGAAGTTGAATGAAGAGAATTTACGAGGACACACAGGGATTTATTCTCGCCAAAGAAACAACTGGATGATGATGAGATGAAGGGAACTGCGAGAGATAGTGTAAACATTAGCAGGAGATTGACTTTTGCGTTAATTTAGTGGGCAGAAACTCTTGGGGGTCCTGGAAACCGCCCATTTACGTCTCCTTGATAGTGAAAACCACACTTTAGCTTTAATCACAATGTGTGCGTGAGGCCTTTCCCTCCGTTCTAATCATCTTTCAGCTTTCATCCTCCATTAGTTACCGTCCTCGAACCAGCCCCTTGCTACGAGAATCCTGCACGTTCACTCAACAGCCGAAACTTGTTTACCAGTCTATTCCTCGGCGTAAATGAAAATATTATTATTTGCTCCTCCATCTCATACCGAAGCGTAATATTTCATTGGAAGGTAGTAAAGGTCCTAAATCAGAACCCTTGTCAAAACACGGGGTACTCACAATTTAATTAGCGGAATTACCTTCTCAATAAGTACTCGAGTTTTTAATTCTCTCCGAGCATTAGACAAGTGATGAGCTCCTCTCTCCAGGATAACGCACAAGACGTTACTTTCCTTCCAGACATTAAGCACTTGTTCCACTCAGCATCTAGTCCTCTCTCTGTTTGCAGTAAGAGGCTTTGTCAAGTAATTATTTCATGCTGTCGTTGTTTCTCCATTCCTGCTTGAGTAAATACCTTGTGAATGTGCAAGTCTGAGTACGCAGTTAGGAGCTTATGGCTTGTATTTGCACCCAATCCCGTTAATGGCATCGCTAAAAAGATGCTGAAGCCATATCATGACCTTCTGTGGTCGAGATGAAAAGACGGCGGGCACCGAGCAGGTACATGTAGCCCACATATACATGTCACTGTAAAATTGCCTTCCTCCAACCGTGGATGGTCCAATTACCGGCGGTATTGCTTAATTTACTGCAGTTTAACTGCATTTAGGATTGCCTATGTACCCCTGTATACCTTTTGCAAGCACAACGCTTCGCTCACTAAAGTCTATCATTAGCAGTTTTGCAGATTTACGAGCCTAAATGATTAGCACGTGCTAAGGTTCTGAAAGTATGAATGGGGAAGTATGTGTCTAATGTGTGTAAGCATACACGTACAACGGTATTATTAGAGGTCCTTTCATGGCATTTGCCATTTTCCTCCAGACGGCCGTAAATTACCTACCTCCTGCATAGATCCTTGCATGTCTGCTACTACATGGAGTGATGATTTCACATGTATCGCATGCCGCACGATTCTCCCGGTCCTTCCGCCACCATGAGAAAAAAGCCATGGCACAGTTGGCCGCACCTTCCTGCTAAACGATTCCGCCAAGGGTTTTGGCACATTAGCGAATTGAAATTTCGCACATGGAGCGCACACAGCGCAGCTCTGTGAGATGTCTACTGCGGAACTGGGCCTCACGTGGTGAATTGACGCAAGATACTGTGACTTTCTTCTACGGTGCTGGAAACGAAATCGAGCGAGAACTTACGACGTAGTCTAGGCATGTTACTATAAGCTTCCGTTAGAAATTCAATGCATTCCTTCAAGTTTTTAATGGGACAGGAAAGGAAACGAGATCATGTGGCTGAACAAAGGGTTAGTTTTTAGAAAAATCCGAGAAGAGCGGAGATAGAGGAGCAGTTTTCCCCGCAGGAAATAGTAAGCTGGACGTGGGAGAAGAAAGTAGTGCTGGTTTTAGAAGATGGTAGAAGGAGGCTATTGAGAGTGCATTCGTCGCGACATAAAATCCATGTGAAATGTACCGTTTTTGTTGGAGAGGAATGAGATTTGCGGGATGCAAACGGAAAATTTGAATACAATAATGATTCCTGTTACTTGGAAGAAATTTACTACTCTATAAAGCTTGGGAGTAAAATTGAAATTACATCGTCCTGCTGCTGCGGAAATAGAGAAATGTGACTCGCACAAATACTTCCCTTGTGATCACCACGATCACAGGCAGGAAGTTGCAAGAAAGCGAACCACCATTCTGTAGTGAACTTTGGCTTGTGGAAGGATATGCTACAAAATGGATTCTTCTATTCCATTCTGTGTATGTCTTTGATACTGAAGTAGCTCGAGCAAATTGATTTTTATTCCTTGCCGTAGTCACCGGTTTAAACGCAACCGGAGCAGGTATGAAGGATGGGAAACCTTCTCTGCTTCTTGTAGCAGACTCCATTGATGCAAAGTACGTTAGGATCAGACATAAAATAAAACTGGATGGAGAAAATTAGCTCATGTCTCATATAAAAGTCGAGCAAATGCTCCAGTAAAAGCTCCTGTACGAAAAGTGTCAAGACAAGGCAAGAACGGGGCACTTAGTGGGCACAGCTAGTTGAAAATGAGCGACAAGCGTGTAATCGATAAGAAAGTTGGGAGTTGCGGCGACAAATCTGAAAAAAGACACGACAGCGTAAAAAAGTCCGAGCAAAGCAGATTTACGCCAAGAACAGCGCAGAGAAGACCTAGAAATTAGGCCTGTAGTGTCTGCGGAACGCTTTCTCAACTGTATGTGTTACCTGGTAGATTGAGCTGGTTGCAAACCAGCTTACAAATGTGGCAAACTTTTCAGAGACGAATTATTAGAAGTGCGTATAGGAATTAGTGAGGAGTAGTTGGCGACTGGCAGAAAGGAGATTAACTACTTTTGCTCTTAGAAGAGGGAGCGTGCAAAAGATTTGACAGGACAAATCCAGAGTCCCAAGATTAGCGAGTAAAAAGTAAGGGTACGTAACGCAGGCTGGATGTTGGTGTAAGCAACATGGGGATGTAGAGACGTGGGAGAGATTAGCAAAGCTTATGGGCATCGGTAGTAACTTCTAGTGCGAAGGAAAAACGCAGGACAGATTATTACAAAGTTGGATGGGTTCGATCGGAAGAGATGCTCTATTTGTAACCAAAGAGAGGGAGGGATAAAATTTTTGGCACAAGATTCCAAGCCTGGCTGAATTTCAACCCCTTTTGGAAACGGAGAAAAAGTGGAGGACGAGTGAAGAACAAGAAGGATGCTGTATTTTGCCTTTCTCAGCAGTTCTCCATCTGTCTCCTTGCCTCCCGTTTGTCGTCTTAATCCGGCTGTGGTACCGTGTTTGGAGTTAATTTCGGAGAAATACATCTCGCTATGTAATTACTTGGATCAATTTCAAAAAAGCTAATGATCTTGACGAAGAAGTGGTGGCAAATAACGGAGGCTCGGCGAAGTAGGTACATTTTAGGCGTGGGGAAAACAAATTACACGCAGTTATATTTTATACATGCCACAGCATGGCAAATTCCATGCAGCTGGTGCTAACTACTCACTCTTTGGTGAGCGGAACCGTAAATGACGGTGTGAAAGAAGCGGAAGATATTATAAGTGGGAGGGTGTTAAAACTTAGCGACGGTGTGGATTTCACAAGTCCTTCCTAATACGCAGCCAAGAGCCAACATACGAGGGGAGTGAATTTTATGAGAATCGTTAAAAATTGTAATTACAAAAACCAAACCTATGGCACTTCACACCTTTCGCTTACATGTAATGCACTACGTTTGACATCCAGTCCCAAGCTAAAGGTTCAACTTGGCCAGCTTTGGGGGCATTTCCTGGCATCCCTAGGGAGCTGATCGGAGTGAAAGAATTCTTTGTCACCAAAAGCATCACCTCAAATTTGCAGCCTATTTCCTCATGTGGTGAACGTCATAGCCAGCCATGAGCCTACACAGGTTGAGTTTACGAGCAATTACTCAAGATCTCATTCCCAACTCGAATCCGTGGTAAAAACCGTAATGAAAGCACCAAACGGTACTGAAATAAGGTAGCCGAAACCCCTAATTCCATGCACGATATCTCTGCCATTTTATGGTACTCATCCCGGGAAATAGTTGCGAACAAGATTATGATTAACGTTACATGAATTACGAGCAAAAGGTGGAATAGCAGAGGATTTCTAATTTCCTCACTGGAAGCGTATTTCCATCCATCTAATGGTAGCACCGGACGTTCGGGCACGTGGAATTTTCCTTCGAACAGTGAGACCTATTGGACGACACTTACAAATTCTCGCTGTCTCACCTTAGATTGCTGCAGTACGTCTTTTAGAGAATGAAACCTCGAGCAAATGCTGAAAGGGAAAAGCGAGAAAGAAATCTATTTCAAAAGGAGAAGAGAATTACCTGTTTGAAGGAAGACTACCAATTGTAATATGACGGAAAATATGATGAAGGCCGGAGAAAATCTTATCGACGTCTTTCCTCCCATTTCCTCCACTAATCGAGTTACTTTCTTCGGTTTTCCAACATTACTGAAAAAATCAATACGTAACACTGACACGTGACAGTGTCTAGAAATCCAACTGATTCACAAATCTATTTCTCCTCAATCGTTCTTCAGAACTAGGTTCGTAGCTTGCGAACATACGAACTGTGACACAATTCACGTCAATCCAACTCTTCCGTATTGTATTTACCCTGTTTTTTGCTCGGCATTCGCGATTTTATTTTTTCAAAATTCACTGTCACTCACTAAATGTCAAACACGTCGAGTTGCCGACACAGTGCAGTACTCAGTTCGGTTTCCAGCTGATGATATCTCAATCAACGGGGGATGCTTGACAGCGAGCTCCTTTAAAAGGCAATATGCTGAGGCAAAAGGTACCTGGAAGAAACAATATTACTTGCGAATTAACTTAAAAATGCTTACAATTGAACGAATAATTTTTTAAATGCTACGTGGCTTGTAACGTGTAAACTGCATTCAGTAAACCAACTTTTTCCAACATCCATAATCTAGACAAACTACCTAACATGGAACATGTAAAGGTAATATTGGCTACTCCACCTCTAAATGGCGGTATTTGCTAATTGAAAGTGGTTATTTATCAGATGCCTTCTCGTCTTATTTTAGTTTGTAATAATAACAGTTCTGTTACGGTGTCCAAAATCGAAAGCGCTTAAACTTAACAAGGGACTAGGACTTGAGGTTGTAGAATTCTTATCGTGCCCTCACTTGTCACTCTGAGTAATTGAGTATGAGCCACAAGTATTTCGATAGAATTATTTAATTGTCAGCGAACCTCTTGACCAAATTGCAGCAACTCCACAACGATCAGGACAAGTACAATGAGGAGCTAATGGGCGTACTCGACTTGGGACAAGACAATACTGTCGTCTATTACGGTTCTCAACTACTGCCGTTCGATTGGTTTCCATACTGAAATTAATAGATGGTAGAGAATCCGCATTCAGTTGATTGAGTCCAGAACAAGTTTAAGGGGAAGAAAATTGCGGAATTCGGCTATTGAACCCAATCGTAGTGGACAGTGTCAACATGAGGAATGTGGAACTTGAGTGGCCACCGAATGGGTTCAGGTAGGAAATTAGTTGTTGTTCACGTAGAATTGCAGCGTGAACGAGGATTCGTAAGTGGTTGAAGATTGGAAAAAGAATTTTGGGCTTACCACGAGAAAAGTCTGATGCGAATCAAAGGAAGTGACCGGGAATCCACGGAGAGAAAATCCCCATGCCAGAAGTGCTTACGAACAAAGCAAGAGCCGTGATTCTTGCCGGAATTCGGTTCGGTCGGTGAACCGACGCCAATCACTTTTGTATCTATTGAATCTATTCTATGTTAGCCAAAGGAAATGGGCTTCTCTCTTTGTACTCGTTGACTCTTCCGTTGGCTCTGCACACGGGTTCTGGTGGTGCAAATACTACAGATGCTTACGAATTCATTGGAAAGCTTAAACGAAGGGGGTAAAAGTCAACATGAACGAGAGGATTATTCCGGTGAAATTTGACGGAATATTTTACGCACCGCTTTACACTCGAATCAATTCACCAAGGCTGTAAATACGGCCAGGGAGCAACGGAAGTGAAAGCGAAGAAAGTTGCTTTCTTAAGTCGATACAGGGCTGGTTGATATTTATCTAGCCTAGATTCCGGATGTTTTTGCGGAACTCGCTTTGTTTCGGATGGGTCGACGAGTGCGGGCTATTTACGTGGAAGTGGAAATTACAACGTGGGAAATTGCACACTTTCCCTTGCGGTCTGCAGCCACTTTAGTTCACAGAATGTACTGTCAATACACAGTTTCTTCTCACTCCTCCGCACGCAGGATGGTAAAGAAATAACAGAATATAAATTTTTTTCTCTTTGACTTTCACCAAGGTTTCTGCAAGTTGATAGACTAGGCCCAACCGACTGGTTTAACGCAATAGTCCTAACAATGTTGCCACACCACAGCCGGAACCGAACCTTATTTGCTCAACTTTGCTTGCCAAAGCTGAAATGGAAGCTACACATTGCTAAATGGGCGGCTACTCAATGCTTCCGATGCGTTGAATAACCGAACGGACTGGAACTGGACAAGGGCTGAGTGAAATGGTTTCTTTCGCAGTAACGAGGCGAGGACTAAAACAGCCGATGTGAACTTTCACACAATCAATTATTTTCCAAAGCAGGCTTCTGTTCTAACTCCTCTAATTCTCAAGTGCTGCTGTGAGAGGAACGAGATCACCAAGGGTGCTAACCCGAAAAACGATTCTCGAGAGTAGAGGCGGCGTGAGGGTGTGATGCTCTTCCCAAGAAATTGATCTACCGACTGAAGTGCTGAATAGCGCTGCCTTCTCAGTTTTACCCTACCGGGTTTCAGCTCGCATGCTTTTTCCACGGGTTCTCCTGCTGACTTTCCGCACACCGCACCGTCTCCCTACTTCTCCTACTCTCCTACACAAACTTGCTACGGGGAAATACAAGCCCCGACAAGCTGGTAGTAGTTAGGAACTGCCAGCCCTTCTGGAACCCATTTCCCAGCTTCTTCCAGTCCTGCTGGAGTCTTTTGGCTCTTTACTCCTGCTTCTACAGTTTGTACTTTTACCAACAATAACACACACGTGTGCAACTAGGACGTAACTTCCATCTCGCTTCTTCATAGTTGCACTGCGCTGGGGTTAGACGCACGAGGAGGGTAAACGTTTGAGCTGATCGGTAAATTTTATATGCACTTGTGTATAAAGGGTCATAAGAATTACTGCGCTTTGAGAAGTATTTTCAACACGACCAGGCAATCGATACCAAAGTATTCAGATTTTTGAAATAAAATCTTCACTTATATTTTAATTTTTTCAACATTTTCCGTTTCCGATGCACGCTAGTTGTGGAATCTAGAAGAAACAATCTTACTACTAAGTATTAGTTCCATCATCTCGATCTCATGCCAGCTGATAAAAACGGGTTATAGCTTCGAACTACCTTTTGGCTACACATCATGCAGCCTGAAAAAGTTCTATTTACTCAGTCAGTCAAAACGAGGAGATTTCTGTGACGGCTAAAAATCTGGGCAGACGCCACATACTTGTTAGCACAAATGCGAAAGTTTGATGAGCTCCTGGTGTTGAACTTGAACCTCATGAATAAGTAATGATGAATTGGGAAAGTGGGAAGAAGAAAAGTCTTAAAAGTTAGTTTCCGAGGGAACAATGCACATTACGCGCTTGGATGTGCGACTCCCACATACTTGAGCACTAGGGACAGTCATGCTTCTGTCCAGCTCATTGCCTAGGCCGGGCACGTTCTCAACTTGAGCAAAAGTAGCCGGATTACAGGGTAGAATTGTTGACGAACTCTCGTCGGGACAGCGGTAAATAAGGTGTTCTTGTGAAGAAATCGGTGATAGTTTTAAACTAACAAGTAGTAAGTTCTCTCGCAAGGATTAGCTTGTAACAGGCAAAGATCCTCTTCACACTGACCAGAATCATAACTAGGGCCGGTAATGTACAATCTTTACCTTACATCCTTCCGTGAACAAAATTTACAAATCAATCCCCGGCAACTTCAACCGATGAGGTTCAATCGAGATTCTATCCAGCATAAGCTCTTAGATCTCAGGACTTTTTTACAGTGAACAATCAAGGTGTTAGTGTTGAGTCAAGAAAATCCACGTTCCAGTTAGCAATGTTGATAGTTTCGCACAAGCGCATGATGCAGAAGAACTACAAAATGTTGGAAAAGTAAAACTCAAGAACGGATCCAACCCAGGCAAAGATGAGATTGTAGAGCGAAAATCTATGAGACAAGTGACATATCCCTCGGGTCCTGACTTTTGTCCAAAGTTGAGGCGGAGGTCTTAAATGTTTAATAATTCCCGATTGGGCTGTGTCAATTCTACGAGCACTCTTAAGTACGCTGAGGAGAAAGCAGACTAGTCCAGTTCAGTGCAGCCACAGAGGCCATTGAGATTTGCATTTGGAGCGAAAGCCACGGTGTGAAAGCGAATTAGGAAGGAGCCATCAGAAGGCTAAAGGGTGGAAGAGAACCTCCTGTCGCATAAAAGTAACTTCTGAAAGAGCATAATATGCAAATTATACGACTATTGTGGGAAACACAAAATACAGGATACCAAGTCATGGCGGGAATCACAACGTCTTCGTGAGGGTAATTTCACAGCTTAAACGCAACTTTCAACTGCTACTACACGGCTTGTTTTCAACTGACCATTCTAAGTCTCAAGTCCTAGCTGGATCATACCTTGTACTGCTATCCTTCAATATAATCCTTGACAACAGCATGTAAAATTACTTTAAAAAAGTATCTTTCAGAAGTAATATCCTCCTAATTGCGTGCTATTTGGTTCTCGCCTCAATGCTGGAATCAATCGCAAGAGCGCGCTTCAGGAGTACAGCCTATTACAGAAATCACAGAGAATCAGACTTGAAAGTGGGAAAGTTAGTGAAACGTGAACTGGTAATTAGTAAATATTTGCGTAAGGGGAGCTGTGAACTTTGTTTCAATACTCGAAGCAATTGTCCACGTGTGAATAGGATCTTGAGCAGTTGATTACCTCAAGTGCTCAGGGTTGGTGAGCTGTAATAAAATTTTTACTCCAAAGAAACGAGCATCACAGCCACTGCTCCGGTGTTTTAAGCTGAAAGGAGAGAGGGGTGACACTTCTTGAGGACTGCCGTAGCAGTGACAAGTCTCGATATGATGGCAAGTTTCTCACAGCAACAATTGCTGATGACACCCAAAATTACAGACTTGGTCGGGAGACCAAGACTTTTCAGTGATTTCCTTAAGGTATCGTTGTGTAATAACGTCTGGCTGGAAGAAGAAGATGCGTCTCTGGAGGTTCAACAAGGGCACAGAGCAGTAAAAGTTTCCCGACTTGATTTTATGTATCTGTCTTTTTCTTCAGCCTATGTACTGAACGTACATATCAAAGATGAAACAAACTTGTATTGTTTCTCGCTTCATATTCCCATCCGGGGTCGGGACACTTCCAAGACGCAAGAAGTTGTTCCAACTGATTTGCATAATTATCTCCGTCTTGATCATCCTATGTAACGTGTCTAAAATAGTGACATGTTTCCGTAATTAAACTTGCCGCGTATGCATTCCGCCTCTGGAAAGTCACTATATTTCTATCATGGAGTTTCGTACATGACGCACCGGCCAAATAAATGACCCGCTCCGTGTCACCAGTCTATACATGGCTAACTAGATAAGGCGCTTATCCGTGACAACGCCGAAATATTTAACGGTGTTTCACTCACCGAGCGAATGGAATTGCCCGACGGAGAAATTTTCAATGAATATGCAATGCACAAAGAGAAACTAAAAGAAGAACTGGAAAAACTATTTCACCCTCTGAGTAATTACCCAGTTTAGATTACCTGAAAATTACGATTTTGAACGAGCGAATGCACTTCTCCTAGCTTTGATCGGACTGGTCCCACTGGTCCGTGAATGAGCACTGTTGAGTTGAGCGTTTAAAAACAAACGTTTTTGATAATTACAACATCTTGCACAGATAAGGAAAATGGGAAGGGAAAACTGGGCAGAGAGGTTGCTATAGAATGGCGATGACTGCAGGAGCCTTGAAAAATCTCATTTCCACCACGTCGCTTTACAAGGGTTATTATTTGTAACGGGGTCTGTTTGCGTACTTGGTCCTTTTAGCCCCGAATGCTCTTGCTAAGTGGTAGTTTCGCGAAACGATGCAAACATCCCAAATTATAACCCTTGCTACTTTAAGCACCGTGGAACATGAGAATTTGTTGGTGCTAGGGAAGAGGAAGTAAAACCAGCGTAATGATTTCGCCCCTTGCTGGTATTTTGTTAACTACCGATTTTGCAAGGATTAAAACTTCTATTAGTAATGCGGCGGAAAGAAGTTTCCATTTGTCTACGCACTGGTGCCAAAAGGAGGATTCTGCCATCCAGCGTGGTGCAATGCATCGTGGAACTTGGAAGGTGGTCTGCCATTTTCCCTTAATTTCCTGAGTGTTGAAGCGTAAAATGTTTAGGGATAAACTCATCTGAGTTGTAAATAGCGATTTGCATCGGTCCATAATGTCGTAAATGCTACGCCCGGAACTCTATACGAGGGAGTTATGAGTGCTAGAGCAAGAGCAATACTACTCATTTTTATGTCCGTGAAAGATGAGATTGTGAATGCTAGCGTAAAATGGCCCGACATTTTCCATCTCGCTTTTCAAGTATACTAATCTCACGGCTAATGAATCAGTTCGTATCCAGGTTATTTTTCCTCCGCGGAAAATCTGCCTTGAAAACTATCTTTGTAGGACCGCATCATTGCGAATCTGTTGTCGACTCTGGAACATCTGCGAGGAAAGAAATGTCCTCCAACATGTTTCTAACAGTTGAAACGGGTCACAAAAAAATCGGCTCTCAGATGGTGTGACATTCTCAGAAGTCTCATGACGTTTGAGCGGCTTCGAAGGTGGATTTTGCTTTAGGAGCTGGAAGCTGGAAAATCCTCTACGTTCAAACAAAGTGTCCACACGGGGATAAATCCACTTTCACCTAAACCAAAACTCAAAACTGTGTGACAAAGCGGATAAGGAGCTGAAGGCTGGAAACAACTGAGGGGTTGAAAAATACAGAAAGATACTAAAATGCAATGCGTGTTTGTGAAGCCATGTGTGATAAGGGATGCGGTTGGGGATACACTTTACTTTGTACTAAGCTGTCCTTGTGTCAACTCTCATGGTTATTGTGCGGATTTTTTACAGATCCACCATTCCTACGTCTAATGAATAGGGGTCGAACAATAGCATTTAGCTTGTACAAAATTTACTCTCCCGGGAGAATAACTTTTACTCAGCTCCTGCTTCTAGCGTACAATTCTTAGAGTATGCATGCGACGCTAATGTTTTCAGTGCAGGCTTGGTTCGTACTTAAGTCCGATGTGGAATCCGATCCTATAGGTTTAGCATTGGCAAGCCTCAACATACGACTCAATGTGACGTGGCCTCCCATATGCATTTATCATTGCTCGTCCTCCTCGTATCAACGCATGCAGGGGCAGTTCTTGTAATAGGGCTGCAACCAACGGATCAAAATTTTATTTGAGGAACCTGAAAATCTGTTAATGAAGTCTGAGCAATGTGCTTTAAACACACGAATAGAAACGTTGAATAGAAACGAGAGAATTTCGGGAAGAAGAAACTGATTTCTAGATTTGGATTAGGAGATTTAAAGAAAATTGGATTTGCGGATAGAGCCGACAAAAGGATTTGTGCAAGGATGCAAAATAAATCCTGTGCACTCCAGATGGTATCGCAAAGCTATCAAGTGTCTCTCCATCCTTGCTGAAGAGAGCCATGTGTGACACAAAGTCCTTTTCTTAGTAAGAGCAGGCATTTTCGACTAAGGCCCTAAAATCTGGCAAGAAGGTTATATTTTTTGACACTAGATGAGACAAACAAAGCAAAACGAGTAACTTACCAGTTCTAAATGTAGCAAATCTGATGATTTGAGAACAACATCCGAAGCAAGTCATCAAGTGATTGGAAAGCTTAAGTATAAAACTAGCGGCAGAACCATTTGAAGATGCATAATAAGCTCTAGTTTCGATGATCTACAATGCTGTACTTGAAGTTACGCTTACGATACGACTTGCAGAGCGATCCGAAGGTTGCAACTGAGCACGTGAGTTCGACCCAGTTTGTCTATGGTAGAAATCGGTGGATGGATCATGAACTGCAGTTTGCACATGATACATGACAGGAACACAAAGGAGAGAAAGCAAGTCAGATTTACAGAATGATAGGTTGCATTGCCTTTGTCCAAAGGTATCACGGCGTAGAGGGTCCGAGGAGGATTGTTTTCCTCCATTTATTTGTACAAGGGTGGTTATAGTCGGACGACAATGGGACAGATCATAATGCACTCTTGTATTGCTCCTGAATATGAGGCATAAAAGTTGTAAAAACATCTGTCCTCTCTGAATTGAAGGGACTGGAAAAAATAAAGCGGATGAAAGCTTGCAGGATGATGATCCGACTATGCGTTTTCCGCACCTCTGGGATTACGGCCTTGTGAATAGGACCGTGTAGGATTTGATTCCACTTCTCGTTTTGTCCCACTCACAACTACATAACGTTTAATGAGGTTCCGCCAGTCCAGCGGTGAACAAGGCCAGAGCTTGAATGACTTGAAGGAGGATTAGAGTTGTAAGAAATCTTCTCAAATCCTTACACATATTGAACCTTTTATCTCACCTTTTTCTTTTGTCCGTAATGAGAGGATCTGACACAAATCATTCTTTAAACGAGCTACTTAAATTCGTTCAAATGCTTAGATGGCTGTGCACCCTGCTATAGAAAAATTCGAGGAACATCCGGCCGGCAGTCACCGTTTCCAAACGTGCCGCACGTGTAACTCTATGCAAGTGTATATCTTTTGCTATTATAGCGAAGGACAACAATAGCTTATAGCCATAAACAAAACCGAAGGGGCTTCTATACTTTTTTACAGGGCTCAAAGGCTTTCGATGGGACTCCTATGTGGGTCGGTAACAAAAATGTATCAGAAATCATAATATGCAAGAAGTCGAGTTTACTCCTGTACCTTCTCTATACCTTGCGCAGGTATTTTTGTCCCGAGTGGGGGTTATCCCAAGTGACACTTTTTGTAAATACCAGATAAATTTTCCAGTTGACATTGGAACGTCCCACCGCGTTTTTTATCATCTATGTGCCTAAAGTGCTAGCTTGATAATGCTGGTGCTCAATTTATTTTATGATTGCATCGTATCCCTGTACCATCGGAAATATTCACGAGCTCATGTATTCCAGTCCTGTGTTAAGAATTATTTACGTGCAATACGAACTATGATCCCTGAATTGGAACACCATAGGATAATTCGATTACAACGCAGAAAACGTTACGGAAATCCCAAAAAAACATGTGTTCGGGTTTCCATAGTTGTGGAACTAGGGTCTGTGATCAAAGATTATAAAGGTCAATCCGTAAGTACCTGAAAGTGACGCTGGCTTGGCAAGATGTTACTGATAAAGCCTTTGGGGTTCAAATATTTTCGGTTATCCATGCTGAATACTTTAGGTAGCAGACACTCACCGTCCTACCGCCCGAATACAAGAAATTGATAGGCGGTGCGCCTAGAGTGATGATCAGACACAATGAATTAACTCCAGGGAAAGACCTTTCAGAAGAAACCAGATACATCATTAATGTGGGAACGAAGAGTAAACGAAGGATGACTAGTGTAAGTAATCCACGGAGACTTAACACGGTATGCCATGGGTCGTCGAAGCTATTCTAAATATCCACAAAGGAAGAGCACGGTTGAATGAAAATTAAACGTGAGCAAGGAATGAAATAGAGTTGAACCATTCCGTTTTTACGCTGAAGCTAATGGGGTTCATGTGACATAAATGTCCCTAAATACCATTTTACCTTGACTGGGATACGACCGCTGGGGCTGGATTTAAGACGTGGCTGGAAACATTTTCCAGCATTTCAGACGCGCCGTTGCTTTTTCTGAGAAAAATATCGTTTCATCTGAACGCCAGGCGGAAAAGGAAATAATATAAATGGTCGTATTCATGTTTCGGTCGTGCCAAAAATGTTCTTCCAAACCATTGACCCTGGCCTGGAGAGTGCGAATCCAATAGCGAGCGTACTGCGCTCCTTGGTGTCAGTTGACTGCCTGTAAGATGCTCTTATGCATGAATGTTACTTACTACGATAATGCGTAAAAATAACGGAGTTGAAGAGAAAAATATCCTTTTTAAAGCCTAATAAGTTTGGGATTGATTTCTGATGAATTATGGAGGACATTGTTACGTGCAACCGCGAAAGTCTTGCTCCTGTTACCCTCAGTGTCTCCTCTTTGCTTTGAGTTATTATTCGAACATGTCAGACATTTCCCTCTGTCACGTATTTGCATGTACGCCATAACGTGAAAAATTCGCTTTTTGAATCGTGCGCGCATCAGCCTGCAAATGAAGACAGGAGAAGTGTGCCGCGGTGAAATTTCGACAGAATTGCTTTCACTCGTTCTCAAAAGAAAATTCCCCTAACTTGACATGCACCTTAGTTGCAATCAGATAGT
>VRMD01000235.1:0-32692 GCA_009872375.1 Sminthurides bifidus
TGTTCTGGCCAATTTTATTGGTGACATGGGCAGTGTTAAAGTTTGTCCGCTGGACCGTGGAATGTTACTTAAACTGGAGTTCTAAAGACTCTTATTCAATGGCCAAGGGTTCCGACTCTATCTTTGGTTACAAGGTACGCAACAACTGCAACTCTACTGTGCAAGGTTATGCCGTCGTAGAGGGGAAATTTGACGTGAACGTTGTCATCAACAGGATGACGAATTTGGTCGAAGGAAATCCTAGGATGAAGAAAAGGTTTCTTCGCACCATGGGCTTTTACACCTGGAGCACTTACGATGAATTCAGAATTGAAAACCACGTTAAAGTCATACGACATCCAGAAAACCTCGACTGGACAGATCAGGACTTGTACTCCGTACTAGAGAAACTGAGTGACAAACCAATGGACGACAGCAAGCCTATGTGGGAACTTCTCCTTTTTCCAAACTTTCGATACCAAGGGACACGTTCTGCGAAAAATGCTGGAGAAAACGACGAAGGCTCAACTGAATATTTTGCACAAATCCTTAGAGTTCACCATTCATACGGTGATGGCGTGTCATTTTGCCTTACTTCCAACAAGTACTTGTTCGACAAGCCAGCTGAATTGCCTATCGACCCTATCGAAGTGATGAAAACAAAAGGCAATTGACTGAATTTTTTGTGGCTGTTTTTAGGTATTACTATTGTCTCTAACACGTACTGTGGAGAAGTGAGGTTTTAAGGAATGGCAGATTCTAGCGTTATATCCAGAAATGGCTTACAAAAGCTACTAGATGGAATTCCTAACGAAGTCGATAGCTGTAAGGCACTGTACTTGTAACACAGAGACGTGATTAAATAGCTCTAATTTACTGCAAAAGACAACTGGACTTTCTTTTAGGCGGACTGCAAGTGGATGTCTGAAGATTGCCGAATATCGACAAAAAGAGAACAACTTGTTTAAAACAGATATGTGAACAGTTAAAAGATTTTGTCATTCACTGAATTGAATTAATAAATGAAATGAAAACGCCAAAATTAACAAAAGAAAGAGCAGGACACTGAATGAAAATTAGACCTGTTCAAAATGAATGGGTGCATCCATTAGTATCACCAACTGCCATTCAGTGGCAGAAACTACGTACAGAAATACATTAGAAGTATTTTTATCACAAGCAAACCATCCCAAGGTCTTTAGGTACACGGAGTATTCTTCTGCTATGCAGTACGGAAGTACAATTCTACCAATGTTTATCACGCGTACGTATAAGCTTCACCTCACTGTACTTCAAGACTCGAGAGGAAGCAGTAATGGAGTACAACGGATTTTGCCCTATGCTTTAGCTCCAATGGAAGGTTAAGGTTAAGCTGTTGAAAAATGTTCTAGTCTAGCATGACATAATATTTCTTACAAGTGATTTGAGTCAGCTGATTCCGTTTAACCAACCTCACTATCACTTCAGTCAGACTTGGCAGTTCTGGCGTGAGATTCCTGTGACTCAGAAAACTTCGGTGCATTTGATTTATTTTGCAATGCAAGTTCCTTGTTCTGTCTCTTCACTCTGGCATAAGGTCCAATGTCCGGGTCGAAAATGAAGTCCCACAAAACTTGTGTCCACGAGTCATGATGAGGGAGAGGATCGTAGTATTCACGGGCGATTTCCCGAACCTATAATGCGAGTTGGAGTAAAACAATTGCAGTGTCGACTTAGTCTCTCATACATGACGCTAGAATGTTCAATATATCATTAATCAATAATGATAGAGCGTACCTTGGGCAAGTTACAGCCAGGAACGTAGGGGAAGTCATGATGCTCATTGTGATAGCCAACATTGAAGGTCACACAATTCAACACTCCGTAATAGGAATACGTTTCGTATCCTTTGCGGAACATGTAATGTTCCGAAATGAAGTGGCCAGCCACTGGATGAAGTCCCATTGCCAACAGTGATCCCGACAGCAGATAAATAAGGGACTTAAGTCCAAAGAAATACACAACTGCAGCATTGAAGGACAGCTGAATAACTATGTTAATGATTTCTAACTTGCTAGGATTCTTTGGACACATGAACACCGGTCTCAGCGCATAGAACAGCGGTTGCAGAAGTACCCACACGAATTTTCCCAGCGTTGTACAAAAGAGCTGAGCCTCAATGTACGTCGGGATGTCAGTATCCATCACTTCATCACCTTGGTACTGCAAGCACAGATAACATCATTCACTACTCCGCGCATGGCGACTCGTTTGCATAATTCACCTGAATAATTGATCCGTTCTAGGATTCAGAACGTTTATTCGTACTCTGTGGTGCTCCAAGTGGTAGTGCTTGAAAGCAATGGAGAACGGAATCGCAATTGGCAAGTTGGCCCAAAATCCCAGCAGTCGATTAGCCAAAGGTCTGGAATGCCCGAAGGCTAAGTTGTGTGCTATCTCGTGTATGGCTGTAAATTACAAATTTTTCAGTAGCTGGTCTATTTTCCACTTCCCATACCTAAAAATTCAAATAACCATAACCACTCACCAAGCATTAGCGCGTGGTTAATTACACCACCAAAACAGTAGGCCAGCAGCACAATGTATGTCCACCGCATGTCCTTCACAACGTTCAGCATGAAAAGCTGAATTAAAACTAGAATAGTTATCTTCCATTTCATATTCTTGTCGGATCCGAATAGCTGTTTAATTTCTGGATATTTTTCTGCAATTACAAACAATGTTTGATTATGTAACCATTCAAAAAACCTCATCCTTTCAAAGTCTGACTGGACTAATAGACTGAAAAAGGATTGTGAGATCTCACACTAACTTACTTAGTATCTCCACCCTCCGAGATGCATGTGGTTCTTCCGTGTATGACCACTCGAAGTCTGAGCGGGAGACTTTCTGACCCATTTTTAGCCAGTATAAGCTTGTAAAGTGAACCACCAAGTTCCGATTACAGTTTAACCCTGAAAAATAGTTCGAACCAGGACTCGATTCATGAATCAAAATCACCGGAGCTGAAAAAAATCGTTAAGGTCAAATTAATCACCTAATGCATTCAGAAATCACAAGATCATTGCTTAAACTTCTGAAGATAGTTTAGTCCATCTACGCGGTCTGAAACGAGGTTGTACTTCAATCGTATTACGAGGAAGTGGTCAAGCAGGCTTACGACTAAAATAAGAATGCAAATGTCATAAACGACCAAATGCTATCAGACAATGAACATTACCAATTATCACTACCTCAAGCAAATGAAGACTTAATCAGTTAAATGTCAACACCTGATGTAAGTTACACGTGACAATCTCGTGCAAATAATTTTATTAGCAATTATTTCAGCTTACCGTCGCACCCAAACCGGGAGACTTTTAATCAGGAAACTTAATGCCATATAAGACTTCAGTTACGTAAGTGTCCACATTTTGCACATGTTATATTCCAAATCAAATTCAACAGATGACAGTTTTACCCACGAGAAAATATAATAAAGCGGATGGGAGTGGATGCATGATATACGTATGCATCTCTAAAATTTGAACAGCTGCGCGTTGCCGTGTGTGCTACGTTTAGTCTAGCTTGTCTTCCTGAAGCCACATGCTTGCTAAATGTGAAATGTACAATGATGAATGCTCTCAAAAAGCAAAGCAAAATGTACTCAAGTAAATCGCACGCAACAGCTGATCTTGAATCATGCGGCCGTAACAATGTTATGCGAGTGTCAGCAGGTGTCATATGCGTTCATTTGAATGATTTCGGGTAGCTGTAAAACCAGTAAATAATTGTAGCATTAAAGCGGATCAGCGGCTGTGTTCTTCTGCGCCGGTCATGGGTTTAAATGAAGTCATTCTCTCGGAAAGCAGAGGTGCTTACTCCGAGGTCGTCACCTATTCAGACAGTGCAAGATACCGCGGTAAATCGGGCAGTGGAGAGGCACAAGGTCGGCGATTATTTGCCACTGGCATATTATTCACCTTACGAAAAATCTTTCTACCTCATGGCTATCCGGATAGCGTCAGCAAGGATTACATGTCGTATCAGATTTTTGATACGATTCAGGTGAACAGCCGTTCCTCTACAACGATATTGTCACCAGCGTTGTTGCTATGGATATAGAGTCGTGCATTCAGAAATCACAAGATCATTGCTTAAACTTCTGAAGATAGTTTAGTCCATCTACGCGGTCTGAAACGAGGTTGTACTTCAATCGTATTACGAGGAAGTGGTCAAGCAGGCTTACGAGCGTCAGCAAGGATTACATGTCGTATCAGATTTTTGATACGATTCAGGTGAACAGCCGTTCCTCTACAACGATATTGTCACCAGCGTTGTTGCTATGGATATAGAGTCGTTGCCCTTATGTATATGATTCTCTGTTACAGGCATTTTGCAGCTCACTTACCAATGCCTTGGCGACTGAAGCTGTAATGAAGAGCGTCGGCGTTGGTGATGACACTGCGACACCTCTTGCGGCAGCGTTGACATGGTTACTGAAGAGTGGGTCCGGAATGATGGGACAGATTGTCTTCACCTGGTCACAGGGGTAAGTTCGCTGTAACTTTGGAGAAATTTCAAACCATAACCGTAACGCAGTGGTCGTGTGCCGATTCGCCTGATTTGTCACCCTTGAGGCAACGGAAACAGGTCAAGTCATTCATACGTGAATTTTCAGAACAAAGCTGGACTCGGACTGCAAGAAATGGCGTTTTTTTGCAGACATGGCAAATGACACAGCCATATTCATAGAACTGATGACACCGATGATTCCTGCGAATTTACGGATAGCAATTTTCTGCCTCTCTAGCGTGACTAGATCTCTTGTCGGCGTTGCAGGCGGTGCGACTAGAGCTGCAATAACGCAGCATCAGGCACGGAAGAATAATTCGGCAGATGTATCTGCCAAAGATGGTAGTCAAGAAACTTTAGTCAATCTGGTGGCGTTGATCACAAGCCTCGTGATGCTACCTTCTGTTAGTGGTAGACTTGGGTAAGTAAAGCAGGAAAAGAATGGATATCGAAACATCTTTTGAAATAGAGAACTGGCATTTCGTTGTAAGACTGACCGATTTAATCCCTGAATGTTGCTTAATTTCTAGACTTGTGTGGACATTGTACGTGGTGTTTACGGGTCTGCATTTGATGGCGAACTATTTTGCCTTAAAATCTCTTCAGTTCGAAGCTTTGAATGATGCTCGACTTTTAGTTTGCCTGGAATCTTTCCTTAAGAGAGGGAAAGTTCCATCAATCAGGGTAGTAAATCAATTGGAATGTGTCGTGATTGGATTCGGCACTAATCGTAAGTTTTAAAAACTAAAAAGTTTCATAGTATTTTGGGTGCAATAGTTGTAAATGTAATTCCTGTATTTGGTTCAAAGTAACATGGATAAATTGTGTTACAGCACGAGCGGTCATAGGCGAAAGCTATCGAATTGTCATGGGAGCTTCTGCTGGCGAATCTATATTCGCAAGAAGAAACATATCTGACAGATCTTTAGGGTCTGTACTTAAGCATGCGGGGGGTGCTAAGTTTATAATTTCTGTTAGCAAAAGCGAAAAGTTAGTTTACGTTGTCTTACACGAAGACATAAGCCCGTGGGAATTAGTTGAAGCTTATGCAAGAGCCGTGTTTCTGACACGGCTAAAATTAGAGCAGGTAAGAGAATTACTGAGATGGCCAATATGTCGATTCTTGAATTCAATTACCTCCCACTCTTAGTTTCCAATTTTAACCATTTTATCTTGATTCAGGAGGAAGTGGATGTCATGGGAGTAAAGTGCTCAAGCCAATGGACATCGTTCGAAAAATGTTTAGTGGCGGAAGGATATGCGCAAGACTGGTGTTTATTGCAAACATTAGACTGGAGGGCTAAGTGGGATCTTGCAGCTAGCAGCGCAAAACGACTTTGACGAGCGATTCTTACAGCGAGGTAAACAATTTATAACTAATTATATTTTCAAAAGCTTGCTGCGATCATTGATCACGTAATAATTATTGTCGTGACTTAGCACTTCGTTTGTAGACCGTTCTAGTGTACTCATTAGGGCTTACCGTAGAAGATCAGGGGGGGGGCAGTTTCGAGTCTCCCCTGTGAATTTTACTGATAGGGCTTGAAGAAGGGAGCACTGAACGTCTTTTTGCGAATGAGGCAGCTCTAGTTCTAGCGATTATTAAAACAGAAAAAACAAGTTTTGTAGTGTAGAGAACTCCCAGGGCACTCAACGAAACAGAAGTGAGTTAGATTGCACTCATTTGGAATATACTTGAGTTCTCTGGACCGAATGATACATTCCCTGCAGTTCAGGTCCTATTTGCGGAAGTGGTCCCCCCTGAACCAGGCTACAATAAAAAGTCATGGTAATTGGTAAACGTTTATACAATTTATTATAAGTTAGTGTTCTAAATCAATCTAGATCATTTCAAATCCGGGATCTAGAACTGATTTGGACATTCTTATAGAGTCACTGGAAGGCAACCGAATATTGACTTACATTAGCTTTCAGCCAAGCTTCCATTTCGTCGAAATCTGACTGTCGATGTCCCTAATTCAAAAGAATTCAACAAGATGTTATTTCCTTCATAAATTAATGTAGAGTTCTACGTAGGTTCCACTAGTTTTTACTTTCATAGCCCCCCAGAATTAAGGTATTGAATTCTTCGACTTACAAGCACCAATGCTGTCTGCAAATAAAAAAGTAGAACATATACATTAAGTTTAGCTACAAGGTTTTTTAAATTACAACAAGATTCAATTCGTCTGAGCTATGAGCTAGAATTATGTACATCATCTTCCACTGGAGCAGCGCTGGCAGCCGCGCTGGGAGCCGCGCTGAAGCTGGAAGCAATGTTTTTAGTAATGCTCAGTGCTTCCAAAGTTTTGGTAACGTCTTCCGTTGGCCCAAAGTCAATTAATGAAGGTTCAGATTCAGATTCCTTGGTGGAAGGAGGAGGAGGCGAACAAAGGGAGTTCTTTTCTCTATTCTTTTTGAACCTGGCGTATCTAAGAGTGCAAGAATAGTTCGCGTGAAGGCTTAATGTTCAAATGGAAGCTGAAACTGCCAAATTTATTTCCTCGGCTACGTGCATTTTTGGGTACGACTCCGGTCAAGTTATCCATTGATAAACATACCTCAAGAATAGGTTATTAAGTTCGTCATTAAGATGCAGTAGTTGACCAGTCAGCTCGTCTGTTGTAACTTGAGAAAGCAGATCCCCAATTCGGTTCTGCATTTCTTTACAAGTCACATGCAATTCCTGAAAGATGCAAAAACAACGCTTAGCTGACTCCCCGTTCCCGTACCAGCCGTTAAGACTGAACTTACCGTAGGGTATATTTATTATAAATTCCAGGTACGCTGTACCTACCTCAAGAAGTTCCAGATCAGCCGGCTTCTCTTGCCCAGGTTTCAGATCGCTCAAAATTTCAGCAAATACATCCATATTTGCCTGGACAACATCCAAGTCTTTCCGCAGTTTTGTCATCTGCTCTGACGTCATTGTGGAAACTTGTTCGAAAAAAACAAAACAAACTTAATCAATGAACTTGCTGCCACCCGTCAATTAGAGTTATCACAATTTTTACGGCATATTCCAATTATTTCCTTTTGTATATGAAACTATCACAAATCACTGTCGTAGCTGTCGGTATCAGCCTTTTAATTTTACCTGTTTCGCAGCAACTTAAGCAAACTTTAATTTGTGAGCTATTGGAGCCTTAATTGCAAATGGTCTATTATCCTATTGTGTGTACTACCTGCAGTTGCATTTGTGACAGGTAAGAGAAAACAAGATGTACCAACCGAGAACTACTAATTTTTTTGTTTAGTAGAGCGTACAATAAGCTAAAAAACGTAAAGGTAAATCTGAACGAATGGCTTCTTGCTGGTGGCACAAGAGAATTACACCTGAAGTATATAAAACCTCTCGTTTTGCTTACATGAACATAATATGAGTACATGAAAGTTAACGCCGCTCTGCTCGCAAAAATCTTGGGCTTTGTAAAAAGAGAAATTTACCTGTTACGCGTAGCACAGTGCAAACTCGCCAGCTTCAATTGAATCAATGAAATGCTTGATGAAGGCTACACTTTGTTGAAACGTTAAAGGGAAATGAAACGGCTAACTAAAACGCCTCTGTTAACAGCGCAAATCCTGCTGTAGGTTAAGCTTATTTACATTGAAACAGGAGTGTACTCCTTGCAAAGCACAATAGCCACAGCTAGATATTTCAATTACGTAATTTGTGGGCAGGCAGTCGTGTTTCTGCATAAGCATATCCGCTTTATCACAAAGAGATGTGAAAGCTATCGCACATGGCATCTCTCACTCTGCTGATGAGTAAAACACACCTGAGCTGAGGATGTGGGAGCTGGGTAAATCATAAGGTTTCGAGCTGTCATTATATATACGACGAGAATGCGCCATGCCAGAAGACTCGCCATAATAGGTTCATACCTTTTATGTTTTGGAAATTAACGGGCATCCTAGATGTCATTCACCGTTTGTATTTGTAGTGAGAATTTTAGTTGACAACGGATCAGTAGAGCACATGTAGTTACGCGATGGGGAGAACAGATCATTTTCCAATTATATACTCACCTGTCTCACGTCACCCCAGTTCTCAAACATCGTCGTGGAAATACCCTCAACGTTGTATGCGCATCAAATAAAGGCTGCTTTTTCATTTCTTCCCTGATGCAAATGACTCGAATGGGTAAACTCAATGACAATCACCTGCTGAGAATGACATAAAGAAATGAAAGTCGATATATTTATTTCCTATATGATATACATATGCTATGTATTCATATTGCAAAAATTATTCGCACGGGGAGTGCGTTGTTATTTCGCGCCTTTAGGTTTGCATTAATACACGTTTAGTTTAGTGTAAGTTAAATTGTCTTGTTCTCGATCGTTCGCAAACGGTTTATTTTTAAGAATAGGACTTCGTCAACGTCATTTGAACCACATAATTCGTATTTTGGGTAAGCATGGAAGCACATTAATACAGAATTATTCACGTCGATGTTATTGCCAGAAGTAAAAGTTTATTCTGATATCAGCTATCAGATTTGACGTTTAGCTGATGAGAGCTGAGACGGTGCACCAAATGATTTTTGCTGGCATCAAGCATGTTCAATCCTTTTTTGCAGTTGTGGTAGTTGACATGGATGTAATTAAACGGACTGAAGAGCTTTTCGGAACCGCAGACCTGTATGCGGTTCTCTCCATTTCGCGGAGTGACGCTGCTGATATGGAGAAATGTACGGTAACTAATGCACGACATTTAACCTTAAGGAGCTACACTAACCACAGCCAAAGATAAGCATCCTGGTTTTTTTTATTTTACTCACAGTGCGCCGAGCTTACCGTCGAGCGGCTTTTCGTTACCATCCGGATAAAGCTCAGGATGATGCTTCCGCTACCGAAAAGTTCCAGCTTTTAACTAAAATACTTGAACTGTTTCAAGATGATGACACAAGGAAATTCTACGATGAGACAGGTATTAATAAGAATTGGGTCAAGCCCTAAAAATTAAACTCTATTGGTGGACAGGTTGAACTAGTCCTTTGAGGACTTATCGAAACTCATATGTGAGACCTAACTTATTTGCAGGGAAACTGCCGGAGGATCAAACTAATTATGATCCCTCCAAATATTCAGCAAGACTTGATGTAGAAACGGTTGAACTATTTCGAAAAGAGTACCTTGGTAAGACGCTGTACTACGGTTTTTGGATTTTTAAGACACCTTCGTTCTGCGGAATAAGCGTTATGGCAACGGTGGATTCTTTTCATAGGGTCTGACGAAGAGAAGCAAGACTTCATTCAGCACTATAACGAGGGTGAAGGTTCCCTCATTTATTTGTTTGAGCACATGTTCTTTGTAAATCCTCTTGATGATCTCGAACGCGTTCAGAAGATGATTGATGACGCCATCGAAAGTGGGGAGGTTAAAAAGTATTCAAAACCGAAGGGGTTTGATTCGAAATGGAAGAAGTACTTAAATAAGGTCAGAAACTACGTCGATTATGTTTAATATGGACTCATTGACCATGGATAGTATTCTGCATTAATCTGCCTGCAACTTCTTTTTCGAAGGTGAAAAAAGAAGCTACAGAAGCGGAAGAAATGCTCGCCGAAATGAAAGAAAAGTATCAGTTCCCAAAGAGACAGAAACGGGACTCAGGTGGTGGGGATGTTAGTGATTTGGCAAGTATGATTCTTGCTCGTCGGGAGCAGCAGGAACAAAGTTTCTTGGAGCAGCTGGAAGCTAAATACTCCAAAAAAGGCAGTGCTAAAAAGAAAGCCAACAAATCCAAGAACTAAAAAAATCTTCGTGAAACGTTTCTCTGAATCGAAAAATGCATCTCCTAGTTTATTAACTGTGATTGGATTTGCTACACAGCACGTGTGAACAAGTCGTAGGTTAACCTGATCAATCAATTTGTCATGTAACAAACACTGAGATCTACGGTGAACCTCGAGTATTACTTATGATCTTATTCATTTGATTGGTCTTTTGTAACAAATTTTACACATTGCGTATGAATGAAATGAAGTAATTTAATGCGTTCATCTTAATATAATCCTTTTATTCTTTCTTTTCTTGGTAGGTTATGACACCCTTTTCAATCAAGTCCGGTATTTCCACAGCTAGCCAAGGCCCGAGCTACGTTCCAAGTAAAACACTTGTCAGAAAGTTAGTTTTCCCATTCTAACTCGTTTTACTCCCTACAAGGAGTAGGAGTAACTTGTTTTTGAACATGTACTTACCCCTAGAGCCATTGCATGCCCAATGCCGAATTTTGGAACGTTCTTTGCCCATAAAGGTTTAAAGTGATCTGATAAACAAATTTTTCCTCCACGGTACATTTTAGCAGTTTTTCCATCAAGCTCTGGTAGGGCTATTTCAGGAGCTGTTGTAGGGTAGGTGATGGGAATCTGAATTTACGCATATCAAGGTTAGGTTTCTAGAATACCAACCGTCAGATTTTGTTTTGTTAATGACATTCCCACACTTACGTCGAATTCTACATCAAATTCGTATTTCAGCATGTTATGTACATGCCAGCATTTACCAAACCATCTGGTACCCTCTTTGTTGGATTCCAGTCTGAACCAATCATTGTCAGCACCCTTGTTCGTTTCCACGTACTATTATCAAAAAACATTGATGAAGCAAATAGCGGTCTTCACTCATACACATAAGACTTCAGCAGCAAACTTGCCTTTATTAATGACAAATATTCTTCTTTCAACCTCTGAGTCCACAATTTAGGATCATCCCGTGGCCCTGCTTTGGTCTTTAAAAGGGGGATACCTGCCAACGTTTTCTTCGTTACTTCATCTACCATTTTGAATGGATTCTCGATGGAGCCAAGCCGAATCCAATTTCTCTGAAAACTTCTTGCAATCTGAAAGTACAGTCAACAAATTTTCATATATTATTCAAGAAGAAGGTCAATGCAAAAAACAACAGCATTTTCTTCAACCTAATTGAATTGAAGGCTAATCATAAACATATGGACAGATTTTGTGAACGAACGCTTGCAAACTGATAGAATCAGGTAAGCCTGATTTTTGTGAAGTTTGAAAAACGCTTAGGTCAGGTATTTAATTAATCAAGTCAATAAATGTGCAAAATAAAACTTACCAGCAATCAATCCTTTGTATATTAAACCCCCAGATGAGAGAAAGTTAGCAAATGGTTTACCTAATAACGATGACAGAAACAAAACCCATTGAGTGAGTTGTTCTATGGGGGAAAAAATAAGAAAACTTTGAATCAAGCGCTCGATGGCTTCAAATAAATTTCTCCATCAAAATCACTGGAAAAAAGTCTTTTTGATAAAAAGCTTATATTTATAATTTATATTAGCGGCGAAAGGGAAAATGTAATTTTTGTTGGTTGTTGACTGGCACATTTCGAACTGACTGGCTTGGCGGAAAATGGCTAATTATGACAAAGTGAAAATTGTTATCGTCGGAGATTCAGGTAAAGCAGAAAATTGATTCACGGTTACATTCAGCTTCTCGAACGAAACGAAAACAGATAGGCATTGTTCTTGACAGTTTCATAATCGGGAGGTTAAATTTCGGATTAACAGGTGTTGGGAAGACCTCAGCTGTGCATTTAATATGCCGGAATTTACCCTTGACGAATCCATCTTGGACAGTTGGTTGCTCAGTAGATATCAAATTACATGTTTACAAAGAAGGAACACCTCAGTCCAAGACATATTTTATTGATTTTTGGGATATTGGGGGTAGTTCCAGCCATCAGAATGCTCGATCTGTGTTTTACAACGGCGTGAATGGTATAATTTTAGTACATGATTTGAATAATCGCAAGTCGGAAGTCAACTTGCAGAGGTGGCTAATGGAAATCTTGAATCGTGATAATCAAAACAACGGAAATCGCTCGGGTGCGAGCAGTCCCAGTTCTAGTGTGCTGATTGAAGATGAGTTTGACCCGGAACAGTTCGTGGGTTCTAGTCAGATTCCAATATTTGTTATAGGTGCAAAAAGTGATTCTTCTGAACCAGTAAGGCATCGATCAAGTCGTACGAGTTCCATCGCAGAGGAATGTGGTGCTGATGAAATATTCATGGTGAGTTACACTTTTGACCTTCCTCCTTCCTGACTTGCGTATTGGCGTTTCCAAGAATAAGCATGATTTACCTTTCTTAAATTTAATACACTTTATCAAAAAAAAATGAAATTTCAAGTCTTCTGTATGGAATCACAGAACTGTCTCGATGTTAAATCAATTGCCCCTGGTTCTACCGCTGCAGTTAAACTCAGTCGGTTTTTCGACAAGGTGATCGAAAGAAGATACTACAGGGAACACTCTAACTCTTTTTACGAAAGGCGGAAGCTCTTCCCTTCAAATACACGACTCTTTGGTGATGACTAAACTCTTCTTGGAAAAAATCTTGTTCAGACAAACATTTCATACCAGCACTCACACATTGATGTGTGATAAAATATAGCGATGTTATTGCTGAAGTATTAAATTTACAAATGAGTTCCTTCGGTCAGTATAACACAGAGACTTCGAGAACAGTAACAAGATACATATGATTATTGCAGACTTTGATTTAGGGTTAACGTATTTAACCTTTAAGTTTGCTTGAATTACACGGGGAGTAGTGGCAATGAACCAGATGTTCCACTTGCAAAACTAGGGAAGGATTTGTTTCCTTTGGTCTTAAAGTTTTGAGCTACAAATCCATGACTTTCTTCAGAGAACAGCAACCCCAGCGTAAGCTGTAAAGAACGTAATAAAAAATTACCCCATGTTTTTGAAGTAAGAGACTTTTTAAACATTTAGATGGAAGTTTCCTGAATCTAATTCCTTACATGGTTCTCAAACAAACACCTCTTGATATTGCCTTTGAGCTTCGGGTAGACAATATCCAAATCAAAAGGATCAACAACAGTCTCTAACTTCTTTACAATAGGGTCGACATGGGGACTCAAGTTAGGATGAAACCATTGTATGTATTTCAGGTCAAAAATGAACTGCAATGCCATCTGCGAGGTCACATCCTTTGTGTTGAACGCGTCGTAAAATTCTGCAACCGATTTTCCCAGGAAGAAACGAAAATTATCCCGCACGTTTTTAGGGACAGACTGAGGTCCCAGCCGGCAAAGTTCTTCACATGCAGCAAACATTTCCACTTGCAAGCCGTGTGACAATTGCACAGGTATTCTAACTGAAGGCTTTAGCGCTCCTTCTTCTTCACTGACGAACTCTTCGGTTATCTAAATATACATCTAAATGACTAAACGGTACTCGCAAGAAATGAATTCGAACCTAATAATAAACATTTATCTCTAATGTGGTACCGGCATCGTTCTAGAAATATGTGAAATTGTCAGATGAGGTAGAAGAGTTCGAAGTCTCGAATTGAAATTATTGTTGACACGACTACTCCATTTCGAGAAACAAGCTTCGCCGATCTCATTTAATCGCTGCCGTAGTTGGACGATCTCCTGGAAATACAACGATGTAAGGCCAACGCATAAATATACAAACACGGAATCGGAAAATTTCATACTTACATTCTGCTTGAGAATTTTCCAAAAAATGGGACAAAGCTCCCCTAATGCAGCGCACCATCTTCCTAAAAATATAGTACTCGACGCTTCATCACTGATTAAACTGACAAGGAACTTTTCAAACCGCTCGCCGAAATGGGTCGAAATGTATTCTTTTAAGGCAGAATCGGATACAGTTGACGAGTCCTGTAATAGCTTCTGGCAGTGATTATTCAGCTCTTTACACAATTCGGCGACATGCGGAGAAATACCCTTCCATTGCAACTCATCATTTACAACAGAATAAGCTTTATCTTCCGCAAAGGTCTGTGCCGTCCACACAAAATTTACCAAGTCAAAGTCATCTTCCAGCCTTTAAATAAAAAAAAGCTCTCTTGAGCTAAAGCTAAAATTACCAAAGATGAGGACACAAAAATAAAACTTATACTTCACAACAATAACTTCACTCACTGCTGGTACTTTGGAAAACCTTCGTCTTTTAAGTATGAGATAATGGCGTCCACTGAATTCGCAATAACGACTTTACATTTGCGGTGAAAGACATCCACAAAATATTCACTCCACAATGACTTTGTAGTTCCTAGAACAATCCGACTCACGTCTTCACAGTCTGTTTTAAAAACTTTTACGATGGATTTCCTATAGCGTTCCAACTCATCCTGACTTTCGAAAGAGGACAAGTAAATTCCACTATCGTAGCTCATATTCAGAAGCTGTCTCAAAGGCACCAAGTAACCCGAGATAATAATTTCGGCCAACTTGGAGACACGTGGAGCTTCGTCCACGTGAATCATTTCATTCTGGAACCGTTCCAAGAACTTTGGCAGAAACTGAAGACCGACACACTTTAAATCCACCGTTGGCTTCTTCACAGCATTAGATGCACTGGTATACAACTGAGGCTCTATGGGAAAAACACTTGACCTATTTTAATTGTACAGACAGAACGCAGGTCTAGGTGCTAATCACACAACCGTTTAGATAGATCGTACTTACCAATAAATATTGAGAAAACTGACTGCAGTACAAACGATATCGCTGAGCTAAGATCTTCAGCATCCTTCTCCAAAGCTGTAGCACTGTTACCGAGCTGATCCTCCAGGAACTTTCTTACGGCAGCCTCGCTACTTTCTTCGCTTAGTACTTGATACACGCTCATCGCTTCCGCTAGTTTCTGCATAGGTAGGTTTCATTCATAAAATTTCACTATTGTTTCATGTGAAACCGGATCCGGATGTGCTTCAATATCAAATCATTCATCGGTTTCACTAACCTCTGCAGCGGTTCCAACGCTTTGAAACATGGCAGAAACGTGTTTAACTATTGCTTCCCTCATCGTTACGGTTGGATCAAACTCGCCTTGCCGCCGACTATTGTATAGCCATTCGAGCCTATGTAAAGATGTTATCCTGTACGGCCTCTCTTGGTTTCGCAACTGCTTTATCAGCAGGTATAAATGAAAAGCTTCGACTAAACGACCGTGACCAAGCAAAGATTTCACTTGTCTAGGCGCTTCCAGAGCAAATTTGATTTCCGCAGCGACTTCCAGCTCAGTGGTAGTAAATGGGCTGGAATAAATGGGAAAAGATACGCGATTATATGGAGAAAACTTTTCTTTTTTAAAATTCTATGACACGTTTCTGTAAAGTACTTTGTAATTCTTCGCTTACGCCTGACGAGGAGCCTTCATAAGTCCGCCTGCAGAACCCAAGTTGCTTGGCATCCCTTGAATATCGGTACGAAATCGTTTAATCCCTTCTACCACCGTATTTGAACTATCTTTCATCACAGCAATAGTGTCCGCAGCGTCAATTAAGTCTCGATAGCTCTCCCTGCAAAAAAAATCCAGCGAGTTGTCACGTGGTTGCTTCCTTCTGATCACTTAATCTGCTAGCCAAAACCAGTTCCAAATGCATTTAGTTATTGACCTACCCAACAAGGACCCGCAGTTCTTCTTTTTTACGTTCGATTTCATAATGTATTTTCTTTTGAATATCTTGAACGCCCTCAACCGTATTTCCTTCAAAGGCCTCTCGAACATTTAGATCCAAGAATCCTTTCTTCTGTGCCATGGTCATGGTTCTTCCAATATTATGATATGATAAGAGGCTTCCAGACACGGTAACAGCAGAATATTTTAGAAGAGAGAACGAGAGCATGAACAGCTCATCAACTTGAAAAAGAACAATTACCACGGTTAGTAGTAGAGAGATCTCCTCAGATCCGTTGAATTCTGTGGTTGAGTTCGTTTAGTGCAAGTCCAGTTAAAAATTCCAAGACAACTGCATTTGTATACTACAGCAAAGGTCGAGCCGTAATACTTTTCCAGGTCAGAACAGGTGTCGCTACTTCAAGATCCTGTGTAGCGTTTAATGATTTCTACATCAGAACCATGAAGCCAGTTAAACACAGCTTTAAACTGACGAAGCTTTTATACAGGGTCATGTCATATGCTGCCAAATGACTTGAGTCTGTCTGCGTACCAAAACACTGATGATTGCGTGTGTTTTACATGGTTTATGTCAATTTACATGGTTTATGTCAAATTATATGAGACGGTGGTGGGGGATGAGGACGTGTGTCCGTGTGTAGTACACAACACTGCTGCAGCTTTAACGAAAAAGTTTGCACAAATCAAAAGTCAAAAGCGGAAATAAGTCGAGAGTTCTATTCATTTACAGTAAAGGTAATTTGTGAATGGCTGCTTGATGGTCAAGTCAGCGGCTACCAAACCACATACATAGGCCACATAGGTGTAGGTTGCGGGTTGATTGAAAAAAATCATCGCTGAAGTGCGTGTCATATCTGATTGTGATGAATAATGTTTAATGTTTGAAGAAATTCGTGTTTGCGGGTATTAGGAAGTTTGTGAGAAATCAAAAATTGTGCTGCTTATCGCTGTATACGGTTTAACAATTGCTACAAACGGTGAGTGCAATGTAAAAATTACGAGTTTGATGCCTTATTGCGATTTCGTATTGTTTCAAAGACAAGGTCTTATTACCCATCGTGTAGGTTTGTCTTGGCCCTTAAGAATGCATTTTCCCCAAATTTCAATTTTGTTTGGCTTTTGAGCGTTTTGAACGCCACAATCATTTTTCTAATGTCGTGGAAGAACGAAAGCTGGACATTATTGCGTATAAAATACTTTTGAGCGCGATTTGCCGTCGCAGAAGTATACGTGACTATATGTTTCAATGTCAAACACTGAATCGTATTTTTATCATGAATTTTCAATTTCTTTACAGACCTTTGCACCGAGAACTGAATTTCATTGTAAAAAGTATTGCTGTTATTGATTACGAACTCGTTGATTTTGAAATGACTTGGACATTGAGATGCGCACCTATCATAACTTAGCAGCGGCAACGGATCTAATCAGATTTCTGATGCTGTAAGTTATGCCAAAAATTACCTTCCAGCGTAATAAAATCACGTTTCCTCAAACCAAGCCTTTTTAAAAATGAATACCTAGACGATGCTGGCCGAAAGTAATACTTAGGTTATAAATTTCAGATTAACCACCCTTTGAAATTGGCATGTCATACTTTCTGGAAAATGCAGCTGGAGAAGTGAAGCGTAGATTCCATGGGAAGCAGCTTTTCCCTGCCTTGAGGGAAGTACCCTTGAGCATGGGGATGAAGTGATGGATAGGGTTGAAAAAGTTGTAACTATAGTGACTAATGGCAGTTCAAGCCATGGAATTAGTGGCAGATACCCAGACCTTGTTTTGCCACAAGGTAGGATTTGCACGGAAGAGCTCTCCACGGATCACGCAGCATCGTCGAATAATTCTGTGAAGCCTCATCCACCTGGTGTGGCTACCATGATTATGGCAGACGATCATGAGCGTGATGTGGGTGAAGCTGGTGGGACAAAATGTTGTACTCGTTGTAAGCGGTCCTGTTGCGTCTGTGGAATTAGTGATGATCCAGGAAGTGAAGAAGTAGGAAAGGACAAAACTGAAGCTATTTTGAACGTGACCTTTGATGACGGGCTTTCTTCGGACAACGGGTTCCCGAGGTTGTCTCAGAATGTCACCGAAAACGAATTACAGCTCCTAGAACGGAAATGGAAACATTTTCCTGGGAAGAACAAATTTTACTTGGACGGGCGGTTGATGACTGCTCCAAGTGTCAAATTTTGTATGCTCAGTTTTCTCCTCATTCTCGTCACGTTTGTGTTATTTATTGCAGTAGAGTAAGTACAATTTACAAGCGTAATTTTGCAACTTCATACAGACGTTATCATAGAGGCGTTCCTATATTATTCTATATTTTCCTTCTTCCAGCGGGCCATATTTTGCTAGAGAGATTAGCATTGCAATTCCAATCACTGGAGGTGTACTTTTCGTACTTGTTATCGTGAATATGTTCAAAACTAGCTGTAGTGATCCGGGGATCCTACCTCGCGCTTCTCAGCAGGAGTCTGAGTTTGTGGAAAAAAGTTACGCAGGCTCTAATGGTGCCAGGCCACCTCCAAGGACGAAAGACATTATAGTTAAAGGGCAGACAATCAAGTCGAAGTATTGCTTTACGTGTAAGATGTTCCGACCACCTCGAGCTTCACACTGTAGTGTTTGCGACAATTGCGTTGGTAAGTAGCTTTAACCAAAACTTGCAATGTGTTTAACCCAATTTGATATCAATGATTTTCTCGATAAATTATCTCGTATTCTCGGATTATCATTTTTGTAGATCGTTTTGACCATCATTGTCCGTTTTTGGGCAATTGTATCGGGAAAAGAAACTATCGTAATTTTTACGCCTTCATCGTGTGCTTAAGTTTACTGGCTATATTCGTGCTCTCGTTTTCCATCACCAAGTTAGCTATGGGTAAGTTGGTATTCATGCAACGCTCATTAGATTTTGTACAAGGACAGAGGTATCAAAAACTATACGTGGGGTTCTTCATTAATATTTCAGTTGGCAAGGAGCGGGGGAATTTTCTTGATGCTCTCAAGGAATCTCCAACAAGTGCAATTGTTATCCTTATAAGTTTTCTTGGCATGTGGACTGTGATCGGATTGGCAGGATTTCACACGTACTTAATAGCGGTAGAGCAGACCACTAATGAAGACGTAAGTTAATCCGTAATTGTAACATCCATTCGCAAGATGATCCAACAGGTATGCACGTGAAGCATTTTTAATAATTGAGAAGGGCCACAAGCTTTTAAACAAGCTGACGAGCAAGCTGTGGTACCCCTACAACACAACCAAAGGATACCTGATCAAGAGTATCTTTACCGCCGTGTTCTTCAATGTATTACTTGCTGAAGTAGCAGTGTTCTCTTCTAAAAATGCTTTGCGTCCAATGTACCATCATGTAATTATCTATCTGAACATGAATTAAGTCAAAGGAAGACGTATGATTGTTCGATGAAATTGTTACTCAGATTTAATTCTACTGTTACGATTGCTAAGGAATATAGCTTTTATATTGCAAATATATTTTACAGATAAAAGGTATGTTTGGGCGAGCCAACACCGTCAACCCTTATTCAAAAGGCAACTTTTGCCAGAATTGTTGCTTCATTCTATGTGGACCATATCATCCGAGCTTGATAGGTAAATTTCTCCTTAACAGTATTTGTAGTTTGTTAGTATAAGGTTTTGAGTGGTTAACACGCTTTAATACGCGACTTGATGTACAGATTCTCGAGGCGTTGTGACACCTGATTTCCTGGCCTCTTTGCCGAAAAGAAATGGAGGTAATGATTCCATGATGCCATCACAGATTCCAGCGACGTCTGTACAACCGCATGTATGATTTAAAGACTCTTGAAGTTAATTTAGGCTTGTGCAAAGTAGAAGCTTTAGACGTACATTTTCGTTAGTGGCTCGGAGTGCAGATATCAGCTTATGCGCATTCTGGCATGTAGCTCATTTCGGCATCATTAACTCTTCATACCTCTTTATTTTGATAGATCCAGACCAAAATTGGTCACCAGAAAGACGTAACACTCGCCGCAGTTGGCGCGAGTTCTACGTACCCGATCCAAGAAATGGAATCTGGCACTCACACTCTGAGCAATCCCCCGATGACGTTTCAAACAAATGCAAACAGCAATTACATGTCTCATTTCCCTAAAGCCGGAACAGTTCCTGGTAAGTCACATCAGTATGCTAATCTTCCGCAGTTCGACGCAACATTGACACCTTATGCGCACAACTCTTTCAAAGCCCGTTCTTCCGACGATTATTGTCAGCGTCATTCAAACGACATCGCAAGTATGAGTGGAAAATTTTCTTTCGTGGAGGGTCAGCAGCCCCAACAGGTGTACCACAAATTTGATTTAATGGCACAGGGTCTAGGAAATGCAAAGGTTCCAATAGTTCTCACTAGTCCTGTCCTTGTAACTCAAGGTGCAAAAAAGTCGCACAGCTACGGAAATTTCCGAAGTATGCCTGCACAGCACAACAAAAGTGGTAGAATAACTGGTGTAACAAGAGTTATTAACACAAGTAACTGTGAATACGCCTATGCTCCAATTTTATCAAATGCATTCGTTTACCAGAAACCAGTTTATGATCGTTATGAAAACTACGGCACAGCAGGAAACTTTCAAGATAAAACTTCACGAAACTTTATGCCTCAAGTTAGACATGGTAGGCGCGCTAGTGGTAGTGACCTCCCGTCTGTGTACGTTAAGTATAATAGGCGCATTGAAAATAGCAGAGATGAAGACAAGTGTGCAAGTGGTGATGAAAATCGGTTACTTCGAGGCCATGACGAAAGTATATTTTATTCTATGTTTTCTAAGCCTAGATTTGTCAAACAGGAAAAAGGAGTTAGAGTAGATGAAGTAGTTTGAGCTACTTTAACGTTGGTTTTAGAATTCTAACTCAAAGCCATATTCGCTCAGAAGTCTCATTCAAATTATGCCTTTTTTCAATTTCTGCTGCCGAGCCACTCAAATGTTTCAGCTGCAATGTATTAATGTATGTCAGTTAGGTATTTTGGTAAGTATGTCAAAAGATTTCTGTGTCCTTATGTCTGTGTGACCATCATCGCCCTTTACCTTCAGATTTACGGTGTTTGATTCGTCAACCAGACACAACTAATTACAATTTCATTTTTTAATCGCAGTGGAGCCCGCTTTACGGCGTACAAACTATCCGTCATCAAAAGTATTGCCATACGACAGTTCCGACGAAACTTGCGCGGAAGACGAAGCGAACCAGTGGTTACCATTACAGACTACAATGCAGGCAAAATTAAGTCGATCAGATATCAAATCTAAGAGTTACACCAATCCAAACCATAGTCAAATCGAAGCAGATGAGTTAGCCATATCCATGGTAGAACTTGACCACTTAGGTAATCTAAAACCGCGGAGTGACTTACCAGCAAGGAAGGTAAATCCTCGCAGTGAGGATACTAGTAGAAAAATTTCCACCAGCATACCGCTGATCAGCAGTAGTAGTAGTGCCACTGCTACCACTGAGAATAGTCAGCATAATTCGAAAAAATTGTCAAGGAAAGTACCTGTTTCAGGCACTTCAGGTAGTTCCTATGCAAGACAAAGTAAATCGACCGCGAATTCGCATGCTGTTGTAGCCTCCTACAAACCAGCAGGTCCCAAGAGTTTACCGACCATCAATTCAATGTCGGCAGTTAATGCTCCTGTAGCGTTAGCATTTAATGATTCCAACACTGAATTGACAAAATCAAATTTAGATAAATTCACTATGATCAACTCTCCGCTTCATTTGGACTCCATTTCATGATCCTAATTCATGCTCGTATTATGAGTTACGATAGCGCTTTGACTGAATATTTTCCTTCCGACTGCGGACAGAGTTCTAGTAAGGTAATGTTAGATTATATTTTCTGTGATTTTTCTTAAGGCGATGTTAGGTTCCAGCAATAACGGTCGGCACAACTGGAGCAGTGATATCGTAGCCTACTTCGACTTTTTTTTGTATTATTTTTCTAATTGTGGGGTTTGTAAGTGATGCGATCGATTTATAGGACTAGGTGCAACGATACAATCATTAATCTGATGCAAACTGCGATCGTAGAACGTTAACTTTTAGATATTAAAGTAGAGTAGATTACTGTACCTCTGGTAAGTAGTAGAATTACATCGATTGATTTTGCGCATCAATCTGACTGAGCGCAAATCATTACATTTTGATTGGTTGTTTGCGGTGATTGGGTTGCACAACGCCTAATTACCAAGCAACTTGTGTCTTATTTATCAGATATGTTCGACACCTTGTAGGCGCACTAAAAAGTTCTTTAGGTAGCCTAAGAGAGGGTTGGAATAAGGCATTTTTTCCGGTTACTTAATCGTCAGCTAAGGTCATTAGTAAATTACGCTTCAAGTAGCCTCGAAAGTAGCTAGCATTCATGAAATTAAGCATGCGCCATGTTTAGAACGTTAAAATGTTAACTGTTAGGAGTGATGTGTTTAAGCTGTGGCTGGGTTGTGACGAAGCTTTCAAGTTAATAGATTTATCGGAAAATCATGATAATTTAAGCTTAAAAAGCTAATTCTGCAGTGATATTTCGGATCGTTCCATATTATTTATGTTTGTAATTTCGCTTATTTTTTCTCATGCCATGATAAAGTTTTACTATATCACACTTTTTCTGCATTGAAGTCGACTACGCTCTCAAGTAATGTCCTTGTGGAAAAGATAATAATGTTCGATAGTACTTTTAGCAATTTTCAATGTTCAAAGGCTAAGTGGAAAACGATGATAAGCATAACTTACTACACAATGATTTTCTTGTCAGTAGCTGAGCATAGCTCGTGTTATCATGCCAATCTAATGCTGTTTGGATGCAGAGAAGAAGCAATGTAAATGAACAAAAAATACTAAAAGGCGAAAACCTTCAACTTAGTTACGACATTAACTTGAAACAACATCTTCCTTTATTATCACCTCTTCATAAAAATTATCACAGCTTTACAACATTTAGTACACGCAATGCACACCCTTCGCTTTCACTGATAGTAGGGTCATTTCATTGCACTGTTAGTATGACTAGAAATAAATACAAAAATTCGATGGAATGCTGCAAGTTGGCAAACGCGGGGGCAAAAAATTAGACTTCCGAGAAACGAAAAACATTCTATGAGCTGTCGTTATGAAAATGAGTTTCAAGGTGTTATAACACAGTTTAGTTACTGAAACATTGTTAAGGCACCTAATAACTTAACGCAGAGTATTTCTCAAGAAAAAGCAGGTTAAATCCCTTTGAACGTACTCTCTCGCCTCAACCAATTCTAGGTCAACAGTATACCTCTCTTCTTCCATTCAAAAGCTGTTCATAACTTAAACTTTGCATTGTTGCTTTACATGTTACAATTCTTCATTGGATGAAGACAGCAACAAAGCTTGAATTTCATCTGTATTCCCATCATGAAATAGTTCCGACGTTGACGCTTCTTTTCTTATTTCTCCATTATGAGGTAATCCGTCGCTAAATCGACTTCCTTCATTCCGTGTATGCGTAAAACTTAAAGGATATTCCATTTCGTCTTCCCCATCATCCATGACCTCTAGGAGCTCGCTTTTGCTAACATACCTGCATGGATCATAAAATTCATGTGCAAGATTCGTTTATAAGTTTTTAAACGCAGCATCCATAAAGAAATAAATATTTACTACACATTTTTCAGCATCCGAAACTTTGGCACATCATAGTACCACGAAATTAGTCACGACAAAGCGAGAAGTAATGGGGAAATGTCTTATACAAGAAACGTCGAACAAAATATTCATTATCCATCTAACAAAGGTGTGTTCAGTTCGCGGGTGTACCTGTATCCATTCTCCAAAACCCCAAAGGGTAGGTCTTTATCTTTTCTTCTGGTGACCATCAAAGACAGAATACCAGTTAGCACAACAAGACCTAATACAACGGCAGCACCTGGAATTTCAATATGATCGCATGAGGTTCACAGTCTTCGTTACTTTGGCTACTCTTGTTTAGCCTGAAACTGGAAAGTTACTAACCAAATACCCAGCCTATAGGGTTTTGGAAGGTGAGACTTCCGACAGTGGCCAAAATAGGGAGATGTTTCAATGATCCGTTATTGGCAGGTGCACTGATCCCCAGAATATGGCACATTAAAGGAAACAAGTCTACATTGTCAAAGGGCTCAGCCACATAACCTCTTTTGAAGGCAGGGCCATGGGCAATGAAAAATGGATGCATCGGAAGCTCGCGGTTGTCATATCCATGTGCTCCATACATTCGACCGGGATCCGCTGAAGAAAATCGAAAATCAGATGGTCTCGATGACACATAAAATGTATGGAAACGCTGCAGGGCCATCCCGGAAATCATGTTATATTGTACATATATATAGTAATACAATACCTACCGGTCAAATTCCATTTCTTGTTGAGGTAGGCGATGTTGCTGTAAAAGTCATCAAAAACAAAGTCTAACTCTGCGACAAGTACAATAGGAGCTATCCGACGGTTTTCTCTGTAATGCCATTCTGGTCTCAATTCGGCCTTTTTGTAGACGGAATAGTGTCCGTTTTCTTTTCCATGGTTCTTGAAGTTTTCGTAAATGGATTCTAAATCTGAATCTTTAACAGGACTGATGTGTAGCACAGGTGAGGAACCATAGCGGTAGTAAAGTGAAGGATTTACTACGCCGGTAATATTGATGATGTTGGACTGGTTAACGGTGTAAAATCCGTGATCACTGAGTAATATAAGGTTTGTCCGATCAAAAACATCTATTTCCTTCAGCTTTTTCACAAGATAGCCCGTTGTATTATCCATCTTTTCAATTTGAGCAGTGACATTTGCCGACTCTGGTCCAAAACCATGAGCGATTTCGTCAGGTTCTTCGAAGTACAAGAAGACAACATTCACCGGCCTCTCCTTATTACTCAGCCACTGAGCTACCATATCGATTCTTTTTTCGAATGGAACAGTATCGTTCCAAGGTTCATACACACTCGGAATAGTACGATTCTCTCCATACGGTACATCTGCACCTGGCCACATCATAACACCACTGTGACGATTTCCTCCCATCTCTTCGTTGAGGGTCTAAAAACGATAAAATTAGAAAAGTCAAAGGTTATAATTGTTGTAAAACAGTATTGCTTCAAAGAATCATTTCTATTTCATACTATCACAGTATGCTCAAGTGATGACACGTGTAACAATCAAAGGATTAGACGAGGCCCGAAGCGCCGGAGTCTAATCAGAATTAAATTAGATACAGTAACCCGTAGCCCTGTTTACGGGTATCGTAATTTAATTGGGAACTTAATGAATCGAAGGGTATTCTCAATTGTTAGCAACTTACCCAGATAGGTCTCACATCCGGTCTGAAGTTCCAGAATAGATTGCCATCCTCCGTAGCTGAGAGATTCTTCCCAAACTCGGGATCAAAAACTTCGTTGTCTGTAATACCATGAGATTCGACATAAAGACCCGTCACTATTGTCTGATGGTTAGGGAATGTTTTGGTGATAAACTGGTTCCGCATATATGGTACGGATACTCCATTCTTCTTCAGTATGTCCATGTTTGTTGCATTAATCCTCCGAAAGTAATCGTAGCGAAAACCATCGAATGAAACCACTATCAAAATGGGCTCATCAGTAGTCCGGGGTTGTAAATCAGTCTCCATATCCTCATTTACTCCATCACGCTTGATACTCCTAGCAACTCCCGTTGATACGAATACGAGACAGAAGCAAAGGATCGACGGTATCTTCATGTCCATGTTTAACCCCACCAGTGGGCAACCAGCTTCAAGCATCAAGCTTTTGCCAAGGGTTTAGTAAATCATTCATATACTGCGATACATGTATAGCACCAAACAGCACCTAATGTGCCTTATTTGCGATGTGGAACAAAACGAATTTGTAGCTAAAGAAATCCTCAACTCACTTTTACTTTTCTGCCCACTGTACAGCTTGGTACCAGGTCTGTAAATCATAGAAGAATGAGCATGACCATAAATATTTGGTTAATGGCATGTGATCATCGCTTTCAAGTAATACAACGATGTAACAGTATTATTTCCTTAGTAAGCATTCGGGTCACCATTAAGCCGCTAAATAAATTTCGGCGGCTTAATGGCTTAATTTTTTAAATTTAAAATGGCTTTCAATTTACCTTAGCAAATGGCAGTCAGCTGCTACGACATCGACCAAGGTCACCAACGCTTCATCAGATGCTATGCTATACGTTGCAGCACATGGCTGGATTTTATATTTTCAAGTAACAGCACCTATTGGCACAAATTCTTTAGCGGTGAATTTGCTTAATGTTTCAGACCTTTAGATTTTTACTAATTAAAAAATTAATTTTGAGTTGTGACGATCTACGATCACGTTCCATGAAAGATTGCAATAAGTGCATGTATGCAGAATGCAGAATCTTTGAAAAACACTGACAAAACTTGACATAAGCAACTGTTCACAAACAACTCCAATTTATATTAAGGTTCCAGGGTTGGAAAACCTGACAGCTTTTCGTGGCGGCCTTCTGGGCAACTTCTGAATGGTCCCACTATTTGGGCGCGCTGAGATTTCAATATCCGCCCCCTCCCCCATGTGATTTCGTACCACGTAATACATAATATGTACATACATAAGACCACCCAACATTATAAAAGCTCCATGTTATTTGCTTCACAGTGACTCTCTTCTCTTGAATGAATGAATGCGTAAACGCATCTGCATCATCATCTCCCTCGAAATTCATGTTGTAGTAGTAGAAGTAGAGACGAGACTCGACTCCCCTTAATCCACTACGGCTGTGATCTGCGCCCGTGGTTCTCGTGTTCAACTTGTGATGAACTTATTTAACTAATACAGTCCCACTGCTGGTTGAATATAATGGAGCCTTTCCAAATGTGCGAATTGAATATCTAATCACGTTTCCCCTTGATTTGCCTCGTACATAATTGTACAAATAAAAGGGGTTTGCATCAGGACAAACTGTGTAGAATAAGTAATGCGCACTAGTTGCGCAAGCACTAATTCTTCCGTCGCTGTCGTAGTACTTACATCGTTAAAAATTCTGAATGTAATCGTGTTGGTAAACTTGGCTCAAAGGTAATTTGTTGAAATCAAGATGCTACTGACCTATCTATGTCCTACGAAGGTCTTCCTACGCGAGAATACCTTTTTAAGATGTAAACTCGGCTTGTGTGAATTACACTAGTTTATTGAAAAATTTTGCCATTTTCAGGCTCTTCCAAGAACCCAATATTGGTTTCATTGGGATTCTGAGGGAAGAAAAGCGACGTTGTGGATATTTATAGGTAGGGTGAAATTATACAGCTTTCATATTAATTGCCAGACTTGATAACATGAGGACTACATCCAATTCTCTTTAATTAATAACTGAGTTTATCTTAACTGATTTCTTGCAGGTCTATACTTTAAAAAAATACTATATCGCACGGTTCCAACGGATTGTCCTTGGAAAATGCCCCCGAAACAGAGGAGAATAGCAGTCCTAGGATTTCGATCCGTAGGGAAGAGTTCCCTGGTGATCCAATTTGTGGAAAATCAGTTTGTAGATTCATACGAGCCAACTATAGAAGCAACGTTCACAAAGAATATGAAAGTACGTGGACAAGAATATCAAGTAACCTTGGTTGACACAGCGGGTCAAGACGAGTATTCTATTTTCCCAACCCAATATTCCATGGATATTCACGGCTACGTTTTGGTGTATTCGATCGTAGATCCCCGCTCATTAGAAGTTGTACAAATTATCTACGATAAGTTGGTTGATATGACAGGGAAGGTAAATGTACCCATGGTTCTCGTAGGAAATAAGAAAGATTTACACACGGAGAGGAAGATAACCGTTGAACAAGCTAAAAAGGTCGCCGAATCTATGAAAGCCGTGTTTTTGGAAGCGTCAGCAAAGCAGAATGACTCGGTGGCAGACATATTCTCCGCCATTTTGGGTCAAATTGAAAAGGCGGATGGAGTATCTAATACAGGGCAAGGTAGCGATAAAGGTTGCCTTGTAATGTGACGAAGCTAAGCCGGTTCTAGGAGATTAATGTGAAAATCATGTAGTTATGTTACAGTAAGAATATTATTGAACGTCACAGTTGCGTACCCCGTCTATAATTGATTAAGGTGCAGGACTTTCATGCCGTTGAAGCCCATTAGGAGAATTAATCATAATGTTCTTTTAATTAACATCCTGATGTTATGCATTTCCGCACCCGCCGTTATGTAATCGTATTTTTTATACGCTTTAACCTGCAAATTTAAGCGATAGGCACAAGGACGAAGGTGAGGCAGTTTTAGCGGTGTTAGATCAGTTGGTACATCGGTAACGATTTGTATATCGAACTTGTTTGGAGGAGGGGGAAGTTCAAGCGTTCACGAGTGCGAAATCACGGGAAGTTTAGAACTACATGCACTGAGTTCATAGCTCTCTTGCATGTCTTCTTGCCGCAGGTTATCTATTGCTTTAAGACATCAATTGTGTTGTGTTGGAACGGAACTAGTTCTTTTGTGTCTACTATCATTAAACATATCCTTTTGAGGTAGACATTTGCACAATGTGTAGTAAGTAACTTTTAAGCATTCCACTTTTGGAAGTGGTGCCTGTTCGTAAGGTCTGTAACTTTTCAAAAATGATCTTGTCTCTACGGATTTATTGGAAGAACAATTTTAGATTTTGTAACAGGAATTGTTGCACAGTTCGGTTGAAAAATCGCTTAATAGTTTTGTTGTAGTGTCTGTAATTTACGATGAACTTGAGGCACGATATCAGACGACAACTGGCTAATGGCTGTTATGACTTAAATGTAAGCGATTGTAGATTTAATAAAATTTCGGCAAACTCATCAAAGCCTTCTAATCCCCGCCGTGAGTATATTATTGGGCATGTAACTTTTAAGAAACGTTAACATATAACAGCAGGAAATACAATAGCGCATGTCAAAGGGCAAGGCATGCACAATGCAGAGTTGGTAAAATCATGAAATTGCGGTTTAATCAAAGGGCAGGGATCTCTTGTCATCAAGGCCAGCAGCATTGAAAACGGAAATTATAGCTTGCTTTCTTATTATCAGAAATCCTTGCTGTGGGAGTAGCACTGTGTGACTGGAATGCATGCAAAATACAACAATTAAGTGTGCATCGTGTACGCTATAGGTACGAGTGCATATATAGCATACAGCCACGATCAAAAAATTTTAGACAAGAGCCTATATAGTGCCATGGATCATGTGCAAGTTGTAACATGAATTCAATTCATGTCTGTCAAATAGGTTTTGTTTTAACTAACCGAATAATGAATCAATTTACATTTGCATAAATTCGAGATTTTAAATTTTAGCACTCGCCGGTGCATTGGATCATCCTTGACGAAGCACTTCAGGATTTAAGGTCCGTTTAAAACTCATCTGTTTTTGCATTTTTCCTAAGCAGTGATCAAGGTTCCGCGTTATTGTGTACCATCTGACGAAGGAATTTTTAACCGACCTAGTTGGATATCAGATATTGTGTTTCTGAATTTAAAGTTTTGGAAGTAGCACAAGCAGCAAGGTAATTATTTCACTTCTTCGCTTTGTATAGATGATGAAATTCCTTGGTTTTCGTTCATTTCGTTGTGCTAAATGTAATGGGTTAATGATTGCAGACCTGGGTGGTCGTTTGCCACGGCGCACACGTCGGGCCGGTGAAGATGGATTCTATCAATACAGATGAATACTATGTGAGCCCAGACTTTTGGACTGACGGGAATGAAAATACAACTGAAAACTCCGATTGCCATGAATCTAACGAGATGATGATGGATTCTAAAAGGAATTGGATGGGCGAAGCGCCTCCAAAACGTACCAAACTGACAGATGTAACGTACATTGTCGAACTGGTGGCAGAGCAGGGCACACCTCCGGCAGATGGAGATGACCATGTCACATATTCACCGCAATTCAGTCCTGCAACATCTGAACCGGAAGAAACGTCCAGCTTCAATGACTCGAGCGAAAGGAAGAATAGAAAATCGGATGAAGTAGCAGCCTCTAGCACAGAAACAGGATTATTAATCCGTATCCCTAGGGAAGCGTTCCACGAAAGTCCGAACGAAATGATAATAGGTGCAGTAAGCATTCATCCGTCGCATACTAACAATAATTAGAATTGTATGATCCCTATGAAATGCAGAATCTAATTTACGAAGAGATTTATGTTTCAGATGCAGAGCCAAGTAACCCAGCGACACCGTGCAGTCATGTATCAGATTCTGACCATACTATCATGTCCGGTCTGCATTCACCGTGGATACCCTCATCACCCGTGAGAGAAAACTCGTTCAACATGCTGGATGAACTAGATATCGTTAATGACGATAACACCGTTAGTGAAGGGAGTGTTAGTGTGGAGTGGGTGTCAGGAAGTGATTCCTTCGGATACAGTGATGAAGACAACATTGAGTTTGAGGTTCCGTCGACAATAGGAGGAGATTGGGATCATACGCCGCTAGAAGATTTAGACTCTACGTCAAATGCGAGTGCCAGCGAAAATGTAAGGAAGCGCAAACCCTAGCTAACTGAGAATCTGCTATGAAATCATAAGTGTAGAACCGTACATTATGTCTGCGCTATATTATACAATTTGTGCAAGGCTCTAACTTTTACCTCAGCACTATCCCTAATTTTTTCATGCAGGACACTCGTGAATACTATTGTGCGACTATTGATGAAACTGACGAAGCTGAAATAGCGGATAATTCAGACTTTGAAGTAACCGAAGAGCGTGTCCTGAGTCCAAGACCAGCAAGAGAGCCACGGGCATGCCATTACTGTAAAGAGATGACTAAGAGTATCACGAGTTGCTGCTTGTCTTGCTTTAAGGTACCTTTATCGATTTATAAAATAATCAACCTCTAACAATATGTCTCGATCATTTTTATATGTAATCAATCAACCATGCATCAAGTTATTCGGTATTAATGAAGCGTCTTCATTTGGTTGCTCACTTCTAGAGATGCAAACAATGGCTACCCCACCGCCCACCTTGTAAAAGGAAGCCGAAGAGCCAGCTTCAGCCTGCACGCCTGAGAATTACGAGGCCAGATACAAATACACCTAGTGGAGAAAGTGCAAAATATGCTGCAATTCTTGTAGCTACTTGCGAGAAGCAGTTGCGTATTCCAGAAGCAGCAGTCGGAGGTAATCTTGAAATCGAATCGGGGAGCCTTTCAACAGTCGGCATTAGCGGAAGAACCATACAACTTCCTGACCCGGGCATGCTTGAATCTCAGGAGTCTGGATATGGAGGTGATGAAACCATTGATGACAAGCCCCTGTCATCCCCACAAAACGAAGACGGTATAGTCGTTGACATCGAACACATTGGTGCTAGTGAAATTGAAAGTGAGCGAACAGTGGACAACAAGATCTTGGAATCTGCGGCGAGTCCCATCGGAATCATTAGTGAGGACAAGTTGTGTTCAGTTTGTTATTTAAGAGAGAAGAGCTCTGCCTTCGTACATTACAAAACTGCTCATTTATGTTGCTGTCACCCATGTGCAGACAAGATTTTGCGAGACACAGGAAAGTGTCCCATCTGTAGGAAAAAGATTCTTCGTGTTGTTAAAGTAATTGAGGTTTAAGAAATAATCAGCTTGCCCCACCTTTGTCACACTCCTGAGCATATGCAGAATCCAAGTCTCGCAGTCTCGGTCTGTCTCTTTTTTCCCCCTTTCAACAGACATATATCCCTGACATTTAAGACCAAATAAATATGTACTTCAAGAATTAAATCATGGCCTTTTTTCTTTTACCCGCACTCCACCTTCCCCTTGCATGTCATCGCATCGTAGAACGCGGCCCACACATGGTGTGCATTGCACACTCTAGACCGTTCAATAAACTCTCTTTCTCCCAGCCAATCATGAAACATTATGGTCAGTACTTGTGGAGTGATAAAGATTGGGCGCTTGCTTTTCCCTGCATGGGAGGTCCTACCACAGCTATTTAAATGAACGTCAGCAATTTTCACTTGACTTGCCATTCAGAAGAGCAATCTTTAGCACGGGAAGTTTACGTGTCATCGAGATTTCCGTCCTAACTGCAACAAATAAAAGGGTCATTGACTAATGTTAATGAATCGAATGGTTAACTATTGAAGGTTGATCAGGTTTGTTTGCGTAAGTTGTTGACTATAGAAGAGAAAACGAAATTCAAGCAGTTGATACCCGTTTCTTGGTTGAATTCGTCAAGTTGATTCAGCAGGACGCAAACATGCCAACAATTCATACTAACACGAAGCTATTTGAGCATTGGTTGAGTGGTTTGCATCGTGATTATTCAAGTGTAATCAGCAGCTATGTGGAAATTGATGCGAACTGGCATTTTTGCCAATTCAAGGAGTTGGCAACTGTCCGAAAGCTTGGAGCGTTGCATAGCAGGTAACTTTACAAGTATTTTTGCTAATAAGTATAGCCGATTATATGGAAGACTGTAATAACGAGAGTAGTCGAAACTCGACAAGTTTAACGCATATGGCACAGTTTCAGACTTTCAGTATTACTGATACGCTCAAAGACTCAATTGCGGTTGGTCTACCGTGCCTCTACCGGCAATTTAAAGGAAAAAAGCCGAAATGGGTAGGGTTGCGGATGATGGGTGTTCTATTGAATGCTCATAGAGCATTGAGCATCCTATGAGCATCAATGTATTTGA